>PVIJ01002778.1:0-40718 GCA_004024925.1 Scalopus aquaticus
TGGGTTGTTGGCTTTGTTTTTGTTGAGTTGTGTGAGTTCCTTGTAAATTTTTGTTATTAGTCCTTTATCAGATGTATTGTGTGCAAAAATCTTTTCCCAGTTGGTAGGGTGTCTGTTAGTTTTGGTTAATGTCTCTTTTGCTGTACAGAAGCTTTTTATTTTGATGTAATCCCATCTGTTTATCTTGTCTTTCACTTCTGAAGGAAGTTTTATTTGACGAAACAAGCCAGCTCCTGCCAGCAACAAGCAGGCCTGAGGAGATTTGTACAAGGACATATAAGAAGCAGAACAGCTCCCCCACAGGAGGAGTCTCGAAAAGGATCGCGGCTGGGGGACTGCAATGTCAGGTGTTTTATAACAGTGCTCATGTTTTGGGTTTAGGGGGACAGCAGTGGTGGCTATGCAGTTTCTTGACAGGCTGTTTGGGTTGATGTCCTAAATCAGGTAAAATGGTGATTTTTCAACATGGTGTTTTCATTTCCTTTCTTGTTACTAACTTTTCCTTCCTCTTATGTCTCTCAGGGTCCCAGCCTCTATCTTCCTGTAAAGGTCTGACCCCTCATATCCTTTTCAGATTGGCTTCTTTCACTTAGTAATACGCACTTGAGGTCCTCCCTGTCTTTTCATGGCTTCATAGCTCCTTTCCTTTAGTGCTGAGTAATAGTCCTTTGTCTGGATGGACCATACTTTTATTTATCCATTCATCTACTGAAGGACATCTTGCTTGCTTACAAGTTTGGGCAGTTGTGATTAGAGATGATATGAATATCCATGTTCCATACTTTTGTGTAGAAAAAAAGTTTGCATTTCTTTTGAGCAAATACCAAAGAATACTGTTGCTAAATAATATGATTAAAACACTTTGTATGTATTTCATTCTGTAAGAAATCACCAAACTGCTGTCCAAAGTGGTGGTGCCATTTTCCATTTCCACCAGCAAAGATTGAGCATTCCTGTTGTTCCTAATACCTGTTGTTGGTGTCCTGTCCTTTGGCCATTCCAGTCAGTGTGCCGGGGGGAATTTTCTGATCCTTGACTATGAAGGTAGCAGGAAGTGTTAGGCTGACTTACATTCCAAACATTTCTAATCATACCAAACTCTGCCTGAATAAAAGAAGAAAAAAATGTCTTACAGTTCAAAATTTCATTATTTTTTTAAAGACTTATTTTTATTTATTTATGCATATAAGAACTGGAGTATAGACCAGAGGTGCAGGGGCGAGAGGATTCACCAGAGACAGAGTAGGGAGCAGAACAAGCAGATCTACAGATATCCACTGCTGAGGGGAGCAGCAGCGGGCAAGACCTGGCTGGGGATTGAACTCATGTCGCAGTGGCTGGCAATAGCTTGATAGTGCTGAGACTTAACGCCTGCGCCACCAGGGAGGGCCAACAATTCAAAATTTTAATACATTTAACTTTTTCATAATATCTAAGATATTTTTAAATAAAAATGTTTTCTTATGAAATGACATTTAAACACAAACGGACAACCAGGCTGTAAGTCTTAATGTTCTTTACTTTTTAGATATGAAGATTCTTACAAATTTTTTGCAAAACCTAAGAATGCTCCTTAAGCATTTTTTCCCTTACCATGGTAACACTTCCATACAAATTTAGATCTCCCATGTAAGCTTAACAAAGCTTGCCTTTCATTTTATTTGTGATAAAAAGATAAGAGGTAAAACTTTAGTTAGCTATAAACTAGTATTATGTATCTGTGTATATGTGTGTGTTATATATATATAATCTTTAATAGATTAATTATCATCAGATACAGAACCTGGAGAGTTTCCCATTCTTCCTCAACATCAATACTTCTTAATTATGTCTTGCTTATTTTAAAATTTCTTTCTTTAATTTCTAACATTTCCATTTATAAATCCAAGCACAGAGGACTTCAGCAGATTCATATAATTTTGACCCAGCCCACTGCTTCATTCACTTCCTGGTTAAGAAATCCAGTGGAACAGCATTTATTTAATGCCCTCCAATTCCAGGCACATCCACGTCTTCACAGTCTCCCCGTAAAGTCTAGATAGTTGTCCTTGTCATGAAATGGGGCTTCCGATCGTGCTTCATCTTATTGCCTACAGGCTCATCTTGAGTTTCATTTTTTTCCTACAGAAAACACACTCTTAGATTCTACCCTTCCCCAGTAGTCCTGTCTGATGGCCTCACTTCTCCTTTCCTAACGCTTTTAGTCATCTGAATGTTTAGAGACAGTTCTCAGTTTGACCTTGGACACACCCTTGACAAGGCCATCTGCTCTGTAACATTCAGACATCACTGTCTGCTGACTGTACCTGGAAATGTGCCACGAGATCTAAGCCAGCCTGTCCTCCTCGCTGCCACACTTGAGCTCATCGTCACTTAGCAGCTTCCTAACTGCTCCTGCTTCCTCTGCCTTCTCACTCCTCTCATTTTCTACACTGCAGCCATGCTCAGTGCTCAGAAAAACAATTCTGATCGTGGCTGGCCTTAGCAAAGTATGCCAGTAGATCATTCCCCACCCCCAAATTCACAGAGGACCTGACCTGATTCTTCACACCTCCATGATGATTTTGCACTTGCCCTCTGTGTTTCTCACGTAGACGTGGTAATGCTATGCATAATGTCACCATAGTGCAGGCAGGAAAATGCCCAGACTTGCCTGCTCATCTCTGAAGGGTATTTCCATCATATTTTGCCAGTGCATCGCAAGTCACCTTTCCATTTCTAGTTCAGATGTCGCTTGTAAGGTGCCTCTTAGTTCCCCCATCCCTGTACATCCTGCTGTGCTCCCACCTAGCCCCTGCCTGCTCGTCAGCACTTTCCTTCAGCTGCATTCATCCCTCTGTATAACTGACTGTACTAGTTCATAGTTAGAAACTGTTCAAATACAAAACTTTTTTAAAGATTTATATATTTATGCATAAAAGAACTGGAGTGTAGGCCAGAGGTGCAGGGGTGAGAGGATTCCCTAGAGACAGACTCGGGAGCAGAACAGGTGGATCTACTGAAATCCACTGCTACGGGAAGCAGCAAGCAAGGATGGAGAGGTCTGCTGTGCCATGTGAGTCAGCTCCCTGGCCGGGGATCGAACTCAGGCCATAGGGGTGATAGTGCTAAGACTTAGTCCCTAGGCCACCAGGAAGGCCCATACAAAACTATTTTTTTTAATTCTTTGTCACATACGCTCTAGAAAAACACCAAGCAATATGGGTGAATGCTTCTCTGGCCTGAGCTTTTGCCTTCTCATCCCTCTGGGCCAGAAGTTTCATGAGGCGTGGCTTCATAGTATATACGTTGGCATTTCAAAATTGTGGAGCACTCTGCTCCTGTTTCCAGATACTGAAGGTCCCGTAATTCTGTTTCAAACAGAAGACTGCCCAAACACGCAAGGATACCTTGGGAAGAAGCACTCCTGTGGCATTTAGCATCTGGAGAGCACTTACTCTTGCAGGGATGGTGCTTTGTATGTCTTATCACTCTTACAGGGGCCCTCAGCAATATTACGAGTAGGTGCTATTACTTCCCCCAAGTTAGAGAACAAGAAGTAAAGGCACAGAGAGGCAGCCCGGCTGTGAGTGGGAAAGCCACCACCTGAACCAAGTCTCAGTGATTCTGGAACTCCTGACCTTCATCAACATGCCTTGCTGAAAGCGGGGCGGCAGGGACACTGGGTGCCCAGTCCCTTCATGGTCGCCAAACTGAAAGCGGGGTGGATGGGGCACAACGGCCCAGGCTCTGAGGCAGGAGCCACCAAAAGCCCCAAAAGGCCAAAAGGCCAAAACAACAAAGGACAGTTCCCGAAGAGAGGGCAGGGCACCGTCTGCGGGTCTCACCCGCGCACAATTGCAAGAGTCTTCAGGCTACGGGAACAACAAACATGAGGTTTATTTTACACACGGGGGAAACAGAGCTCACTGCATCCTCAAGGGGCGGCCACCTCCCCCAGAACGCATCGGGGATGGCAGCTCTTTGGGGGGTGCTGGGTTAGACCCACAAACAGGTCTCTGAGACACGAGGCCCAGGGCCTCTGATTCTCCTTTCAGGCTACATCAGGGACAGGACCAGAGGCCCCGTCTCTGCAGGGTCCTTCAGCTTCTCTTCCTGCTTGGAGGGCGGCTGCTGGACGCTTCTTTTCTTCTTTCTTCCTCGGAGGCCAGGAATGGACTTCTCTCTTCTCTCTTCGGAGTCTGGAACCGTCGTCTTTCTTCTCCTGGGGGCTGGTGTCGTCGTTGTCTTCTGTTGTTCTCTTCAGGGGCCTCCTTCTCTCTCTGGGGCTGGCGTCCTCTCTTTTTTTTCTCTTCTCTTTCCCCCTTCCCCTCAGGGCCCTCCGATCCTGGCTTATATTCTCGTTCAGGGTACCATCCACAAGTCTGATTGGACCAGTTTTCAATCCTGGAGCTGATTGGACCGACCCATCAGCTCCTAGCACCTGACTGGTCCGTTCAAAACGGCAGTCACTGGGCAAGAGCAACTGCCACAACTGACTTGGAGCAGCGGGGTAAAAGGTACCACAGCTCCTGCCAGCTCCCTCTGCTAAGGCAGCTTGGTTCCAGTAACATCACTAGGACCACAGCTGGGAGGGGAAGGGAGGGGGTCAAAACAGAGGGGGAAGAGCACAAGGGACTGTGGGGATCAGGGTGCTGCGGTGGTGGGAGAACTACAAGGATGACTCCCAAGGGGAGAAATCAAATGAACAACAATGTAAGAAAATAAATATTAAAAAATATAAAAATATATATATATATATATATATATGCCTCACTATCTTCTATGTATATACATATACATTTATACATATGCTTAATATATACATACACATGTATAGATACATGTACATACCTGTATACATGTATACAAACATATGTATATGCCTCACTATCTTCTAAACAAGCATCTCTTCTAAATATGATCAGAACTGATATAGAAGAATGTTGAGATCAGTGTAAAAATGTAAACAATGGCTAGTATCAATAATTTTTACTGAATGTTTTAACTTATTGTATCGGGAAAATTTTAAATCTACTATTGAATTGATAGGAAAAACTAACAGGAAAAAAATCAAGATTACATAGTAAAAATTCAGGTACTTTGTTTTTGTCAACTGTGCATTCCTTCAGAAGAGCCTTAATTTTCATAGTCAAATATTCTATACAGAATTACATTTATGGAGCTGCAGTGTTTTTTGTTTGTTTGTTTTTAAAGATTTCTTTATTCATACATACGAACTGGGGTACAGGTCAGAGGTGTGGGGCGGCGAGAGGGTTCACCAGAGACAGAGTCGGGAGCAGAACAGGCAGATCAGAAACACACTGCTGAGGGGAGCAGCGGGCGAGGCAGGAGAGGTCTGCCGCACCATGTGGGATTGCTCCCTGGCTGGGTGTCGAACTCGCATCATGCGCTGCCGACAGCTCCACAGCACAGCGCTCAACCACTGCGCCACCAGGGAGGCCCAGAGCTGCAGTGTTATAGATGTACTTGCTGTTTCAAATTATCTGTGTTGCATAGGTCATTTTAATGGAAATAAAATCAGCTTAAAGATAGGAAGTGTCTTTGATTAGCTCAGTGAAGCCATGGTCAACTCAATTAAAGTGTTAAAATATATTTCAGAGGAAAGAATGTTTAGGGTCATAAATTAATTAAACACAGTTGTTCTAAGCACTTGCTGTTTACCTGGTACTAAGTGCTGTGTTTGGTACTTTGAAGATCAGTTTTGTTTACAAAATGCCTACTTAATAAAAACTTGCTTCAGAATGCTGTGCTTGACATCAAAGATCTTAATCTTGAACTTTGTGGTTGACAACGTTTAATTTCATTTAAGTATGGGATAGAAGGGTCTTACTGGATAAGTTTGCACATAGATAAAAGTTGCAGTTCATCCAGCGCACCTGTTCTACTGTGTTTATAGATGCATTTCCACCTGTACTAAATAATATGACCCCGGATTGTTTACCCTTTAATGCACTACTCTGGTTCATGTTTGTATGGGCATAATTTGAGCCACCTGACACACTTGAGTATGTGATAGACGTGTGTGAAAATTCATCATTATTACCAGGCTCCCTTCTTTCCTTTCTTGATTGAAGACTCAAGAGAAGTGGTTGATACCAACCTATTTCAGACAAGCTGGGAATGAATGCAATAATGTGAAAAATGATTTGTTGAAATATTTTCTAGGTGACCTCTTTGTAAAGTGGCCATGAAAACACCTCATGTTCTCTGTCTTGTTCAAAGTAACTTGAGTTAGAGGGAAATTCAGAAAGTGAGTATCTTGGTTAACTTTTAAGTGCTTATTCCAAATTAAAAGGGGATTTAAAAAAAACAATAATTAAAAAACCTCTTTTAGAATTGTGGGTTGAAATTTGCCATGCACAATGACTACTGCTTATTAGGGAGGAAGAAGACGGAGAATTCTAGATCAGATCAGTATTTCTCAGCAGTTTTTTTCAAATCACATGTCAATGTTGTTGAATGTGTAGGCCTTCCTTTAATGTTACTTGATTGCTGAATAAGCTTTGGATTAAAACACTGAAAGTCTTGGGTCAGAGTTCTGTTTTGCCCAGCTACCCACTTGTACCCTTCCTTGCTAGCCGGTCCTGGAGTTGTTTCCTCCCCTGTTCTATCACTGACCTGGAATTAAATGTTCATGCAGATGTGGATTAATCAAAAGAATAGACCATTTCACTAAGCATAGGAATGTTGTTTTATTAACTGCAACACCATTGGTATACTGGGACCAGAGAAGGGTTTGGAGTTGATTGAGTATATTGAGTCACAATGGTCTGAAATAGCTCTTCTTTTTGGTGAAAATCTTGAAGGTTGTGCTAAAAATTCAGTGTATGCCTTTTCACAACACAGTGAAACAACAGATTAGTTGTTCCCTGAATAATGTGATTTAAGAATTCATCATAATTACCACCTCACTCCAGTAAGAATGGACCACATTGAAAAAAAAAAAAACAGAAACAACAAGTGCTGGTGAGGATATGGAGAAAAAGGAACCTTCTTACTCTGCTAGTGGGAATATAAAGTGGTCTAGCCACTGTGGAAAGCTGTGTGAAGGTTCCTCAGAACACTAAAAATGGAGCTACCATATGATCCAGCAATTCCAATCCTAGGAATCTACCCAAAGGACTCAAAAACACTAATTTGAAAGGAAACCTGTGCTCCTATGTTTATGTAGCACTGTTTATAATAGCCAAGGTATGGAAAAAACCCAAGTGCCCCAAAACAGACAAATTCATCAAAAAGTTGTGGTATATTTATACAATGGAATATTACCCAGAAATCAAAAAGACAGACTCATGCTACTTGCAGCAATGTGGATGGAGCTGGAAGGGATGTTGCTAGCTGAAACTAATCAAAAAGAAAAGACAAATACCAGATGGTTTCACTTAGATGTGGAATCTAGAGAAACCAAAGAAAAAGTCAAAACTACCAAGCTGACCATAGAACTGAGGCATATAGCAAAGGAGGACATGGGAGGGAGGCAAAATAGGGGAGCAATGAAGGGAATATGGTGATGGGTCATGGGTGATGTGATGGTAGGCGTCTACAACGATGTCAGAAAAAAAATAATAAAAAATAAACAAGGCAAAAAAAGAACTCATTATGTTGAAGGTATTTTTCAATATTAAAAGTAATGAGTGCTAGGGATTCCCTGGTGGCAAGCGGTTAAGAGCAGCGCTGTGGAGCTGTTGGCAACGGGGACGCAAGTTCCATGCCTGGCAGGGAAGATTCCCACGTGGCGCTGTGGACCTCTCCTGCCTCACCCACTGCTCCCCTTAGCAGTGTGTTTCCGTCGATCTGCCTGTGCTGCTCCCCATTCTGTCTCTGGTGAACCCTCTCGCCGCCCCATGCCTCTGGCCTGTGCCCCAGCTTGTATGCATAAATAAGTAAATTTTTTAAAAAAAAGTAATGAGTGCTAATTGAGGATCCTACGAAGAGAGAGTAGTAATGTAACCCTTGGCAACATCACAGGTCTGTCTTTCCTAAGTAAAGCAATTGTAAGAATTATCAGTGATGAAGCCATGGTGAATTTCGTGACACAGATGGTGCTTTATATGTATTATCACATCTCTTGCCAACACCAGTAACATGATGACGTAGGTACTAATATTGAGAACAGGAAATAGAGGCAGGATGAATGGTACAGCTCTTGAATGCCAAAACAGCCATCTGAACCACCCATCTGAGGTTATCTTGCTGATAACTGCAGGATACAGTTTATCAGAGACCTTAGGAAGAGGATTGCTAGTTTTTTGAGAAATATGATATATTGCACCTGTCTCAAACAATAGATATTGCCAAATAAATTTTAAGATCATTTAGCTGGATGAAAATACTAAGTACACTTCAGGGTATTTTTAATGGAATTAAAATTCCACTTAGAGATTTTTCTGTAGGTAAATTCAATAGTGTTTTAGTTTTAAAATTGGAAGAACAGTATAGGCAAATTAAAGACTACTCAGCTATTTTTAACACTTTTAAATTAAGCTGGAAGTGGTTATTAGTGCCAGAACTTAAATAACTTTGCTTCATTAAAAAATAAATCGGCAACATATGGATTTCAGCATGTTGTATATTTATTGTTTGTACTTACTATAGAAAAGCACTTCAGTTAAAAAATTCTCCAGGGTATTAAAAAATCATCTTTGTCAGCAGGCAATCAGTCATGGTGTTATCAAGATACCTGTCCTCCAAACTTCCAATGCTTTTAATTCAGCCAGGTTTTACTGTAAAACCAGTTTTCTTGCTAATGGAATGAAGACATTGTACTGGGCTGGGTTTCTTATTCTATCATTTTGGGTATTACAAGCTCAAGTCTAGAAGAGATAATCTGAGAACTTTTAATTGCCCCTCCACTCCAGAAACTCATGACCACCTCTTGTGGGAAAAAAAAAAAAAAAAAAACCTATTATAGAAAAAGTATTTTTCATGTCACCAAGGAAAACACCCCACACTTCTCATACAGTTCCCAGTTGTGTATTTAAGGACATATTTGCCTTTTATCAATTGAAACTCCTCTTCTTTCCCTTCAGACTGAGAACTCGAGGTCTGCAAGGTGTTCTTGAGGGAGGAGGCTGGTGCTTGGGAGTGGCCTAAAAAACAGCCCATGGGAAATGGAACAGGTGCTATGGTTTAAAGAGGCAGATTGAATGCACATATTTAGTTCTGCACTCTCAAAACTTTACTGGAATGACAGTAAATAAATTATTCCTTGAAAGGACATAATCGACAAAGATGAAAAGAATGAGAAAGCAGAAAATTTCAACTTTGGGGGCCTGGAAACAGGGTAATTGGTAACTTAGAAGACCCATAGTTGTGTGGATTCTCACCTAGAAGTGGAGAAAGCTAAAAAGCAGCCTGACTTGTATCATAAAACTCCCCCAAAGCTCAAAAAGGTTTAATCCTTTAATGGGGCTAGAGCCTGAGGCACTAGACTTTGAGAAACCAGGCTGTTGAGGGAGGGACCCCTAACCCCGACCAGAGAATCTGCTAACATGTCTCAGCTTGGCCTCTACTTCCTTTTACCTACTATCACTCTCCAGGCCAGAGATGGGGAGTCTTCTCTAGAGAACCTGGTTATCCAAAGGAGGTGTGACAGGGGTTGTGGGTGGGACAAGGGGTGTGGATAGGATTGGGTTGTGGGCATGGCAGGGGGTGTGGGTGCGGCAAGAGTGTGAGCAGGAAAAGGGGTGTGGCTGGCCCAGTAAAATGAGAGATTGTGATTTTGGGTGTCCTCCAAGGAAGCAGCTCAAGCTGTGCTTAGGCTAGAGTGAAGACAGAGTGGAAAAGCCCCCTTTCCTGGTCTCATTCTCCAAACACTAATGGACTTTTTAGTGTCTCACTTTGAGTTATGAAAAGAGAGCCAAAGATTACTAGACATCCCTAGACACTGGAAGAAACATCCAATAGGAAATGAACATACACACAGAGAGAACAGATACTAAAACCAAGGAGAATAGTTTTAAATATCTGTATGAGAAAAAGATGTATACACATATATAAATATATAATTGAGTGTATGTATGAAGTGTGTGTGTGTGTGTGTGTGTGTATGTATGAAAATATATGTGAGAAAGGAGGAGATATTGTGACTGGTGAACAAGGAGAGAATGACAGAGAAAAAGGGAAGGAGGGAGGGAGGGAGGGAGAGAATCGTAGGCAAACAAAGGACCTCTTGGATATTAAAAATAAGACAAATGAAATGGAAATCCATTTACTAGAAGTCGTGGGAGCTAAGATAACTAGAAACCTCTTAGAAAATAAAATGAAAACATAAAAATACAAAAGAGGTGAGAAAAGATGAGAGAACTGGAAGTTTGGTTTATGGATCTAACATCAAGATAATAGAGGAAAGGGAGAGAAAAATATCTTTAACAATGAAATAATTTTGTCAATTTTCCTGAACTAAAGAATATGAATTTCCAGTCGGAGGCCACCAGGCACCCTGTACAGAGTTTGGATGCAGCCTCAGTACTGGAGCACACATGGCAGTCTCAGCCTTCCAGAGACATCTGAAAAAACAACTGAGTTCCAATGTAAAGGATGGAAAATCAGATGACAAGCCTGGAAGCCAGGAGATAGCAGAGCAGCTCCTTCAAAATTCTTTTTTTTTTTTAAAAAGATTTGTTTATTTATGCGTACAAGAACTGGGTATAGGCCAGAGGTGTTGTGTGGTGAGAGGATTCACCAGAGACAGAGTGGGAAGCAGAACAGGCGAATCTACTAAAATCCTCTGCTGAGGAGAGCAGCGGGTGAGACGGAAGCCCTATGTGGGTCAGCTCCCTGGCCGGGGATTGAACTCGTGCTGCGGTGGCTGCTGATAGCTTCATAGTGCTGCGACTTAACCCCTGCACCATCAGGGAGACCCTCCTTCAGAATTCTAAGGAGAAATTGGCTTGCACTTGGAATTCAGGAGTTCCCAGAGTAGCATTTGTAATATCAATAAAGGTATTTTCAGGTGATCCAGGTTTCAACAAGTTCACCCCCCATAAACTCCCTCCATTGGAGAGAGTGAGGGTAGAAGTTACTAGATAAAGCTTCAAAGAAAAGAAAAAGAAATAGAAGTAGTGATACTTGGTTGCTGTCTAGAGAAATGGCAGGTACTGGAAGAATCCAGTAAAAATCATCGGCCCGGCTGCTCTGGGAACAAGAAAGAGACCAGGGCCTGCTGTTTTCAAAATAAGCCTTTTAGAAATTGGTTTTTAAACTATGTGCTCATATAATTTTGATGAAGTTAATCTTTAAAAAAGAAATTTAAAAATGGAATAAACTAGGATGAGTAAAGAAAAGTTGTTCTCATTTTGGTCTGATAATGTGGGTCTTTTGATCTGACACATCCTTCAACAACAGATGCTAGATAAATCATTCAAATTTAATCACCCTGGAGTTTCTCAGGTATTTCCATTGATCTGTGTGTGTTAGTGGAATCGTTCTTTTGTAACAATTACTAAATTGTACTGGATAACTCTTCTACCAAAAAAACCATGGTTCCTCCAATGGAACCATCTGTTGGAGGGTCTAGTAATTTTCTGGCATACTCAAAAGAAAGTATGAATGGGTCTCTCTAGTGGCTTAGAGATTATGTCTCAGCGCTGTCACCACTATGGCCTGAGTTCAATCCCCGGCCAAAGCACTGACCCACATGGCACAGCAGACCTCTCCTGTCTCGCCCGCTGCTCCCCTCAGCAGGGGATTTCAGCCAGTTCACCTGTTCTGCCCCCTACTCTGTCTCTGGTGAATCCTCTCAACCCCCCCCCCCCCCCCCCCCACAAACCTCTGGCCTACACTTCTGTTCTACACAAAAATAGATAAATAAAATCTTTTTTAAAAAAAATTATGAAATGCACAAAGTAAAAGGTTCTTAAACACCGAATAGAACCTATAGTTTTGGTTCCTGCAATCTGAAATGAATTTCTTTTATTCGATCATTAATGTTTCATAATTTGGGCGTAGACCATACAACTATTGGATTATTTTATTGCAATGATGGTGCCTCAAAGGATTCAAATAACACACCAAATGTATTTTGTAACAGGATCATCTTGAGGCTGCAGTGTTTCCTCAATTGAATAGCTTCCCAATAGAAAATGAGTTTGGATCCATATTTTATTGTACAATAATTTTTTTTAAAGAGACATACTAAAGTTTTAGCAGAGAGACAGAAAATGGGGAAGTCACTGAAGATACATAAATACAAGGAATAGATAATGAGTTACTTCAGGGCAAAAAAATAAAGCAGCTCTTACTCAATTTACCCTCAGTGTCCAGCACAGTTCCATAGTTATTCATGTAACACACTTTGAGACCTACTTTGCTCTGGATTCTGGGGTACATCAGTGACAAACCTGATAGAAATCCTAGCCATTGTGATGCTTACATGCTAGTTGGGGGGGCCAGGGCAGGAGGTGGGGGCCAAACAGAACGATGGGGATGGGTGCATGGAGACAAATCATGCAGGATCAAGAATGAAGAGTGGGTGGGCAGAAAGAGGGCAGGGGGTGTGATTTTTAAATAGGACGGACACAATAGGCCTACTGCGCTGCTTGTTGAAATTATTTCTTGACAAAAACAAACCTGTCCATCTCTCTGGGGACACCACTGAAGTCTGTTTGGCTTAGTAGAGCCCTCCTGGGGAGCACGCCATAGGGGTTGAAGCAATGAGAGGAACCTGAAAGGAAGTAGGGCAGCCTTGCCGGGATGGCGCCGCCCTGGTGGCAGAGCCAAGATCTGAAGCAGAATTCCAGGCAGATCTTAGCTTCATAGACCTCTGGGTCTCATTGTTCCTTCGTGGGGCCACCAAGCTCTGTGCACAGTACAAAGGATGTCCTAGAAAAACGGGAGGCGGTTTGCTTGTTTTTAAAGCCCCCTTGGTATCCTCAGATGTACAAAACACAGGCCTTAGCTCAGAGAGATTAAAAAAAACCTTAAAACTTTAACCTTTGATCCAGAAGAGATCAAGCTGTTCCTTATTTGGCCTCCTGCTTCCAACATCTGGGTTTCCTTGAAATAATACTATTTATACATGTCTCTAGTACATGCCTCCCAGAAAAGGCATAAGCTTTTTCAATCATTTTCGCAGGTATTGGATTTCCATACCCCTTCTCCTGTGGAACCTGATTTGGGGAAGGAGGTATTTGTTTTTGATTTTGAGGCAAGTTAAACAAACAAGGCCAACAGATCACAACCCGCACCACAGGCCAGAGCCCCAGAGGGAAGCCAGTGAATTCTTCTTTCTGTTAACCTCAGACTTGTACACTTTCTCTTTACATCCAGCAAGCCAGTAGAATCGTTTATTCTTTGTGTGTGTGTGTGTGTGTGTGTGTGTGTGTGTAGAAGAACTGAGGTGCAGGACAGAGGTATGGGGGATTGAGAGGATTCACCAGAGTCAGAGTGGGGAGCAGAACAGGCAGATTGACTGAAATCTACTGCTGAGGGGAGCAGCAGGTGAGGCAGGAGAGGTCTGCTGTGCCCTATGTGGGTCAGCTCCCTGGTGGGGATCAAACTCGGGCCTTAACAGTGATAGTGCTATGACTCAACCCCTAGGCCACCAGGGAGGCCTCCCAGAATCTTTTATTTTTATGTTTATCCGCATCTGCAAAATTCACTTGGACACCTGCAGATTATTCTGGGTTATCTGCCGGCCTCTCTCTCTCTCTCTCTCCTCCCCTCCCCCACTCTCTTTCCTAAGAACTCAGCCCCTGAAGCTCAACTTCCATTCCCCTTGAAGCCCCCTGGCCCTCAGAGAATAATGCAGCCCTGTCTTTGGAGAATACAGGCTTTAGAGTCAACAGTGTTTAAGGGGAAGACAGAGCCCTTGCTCCTCTCCAGGCATGGTGCCCTTGACTGTCCCGCCTGGCCTTTGTTCTGGAAGGAGCTGTTAGAAGGTGTATGTAAACATCTCAGCAAGGGGCAAACGCAGGGCATCCTCTGTGCGGGGCCTGTGTCTTTTGAAGTGTCTGATGATGGTACCATTGTCATGCCACTGGGAGCCATCCTTTGTTTTATAAATGGCAAGGCTCTCAAGAGCCAGCTGATAAGATTTGGGACCCTGGTGTGAAACTGACCCTTTGAACTAGGAAGGATCTTTTAAGATAAGCATGCCTGGGCATTTTTATCACACACTTTTTATTAGAGCTCCTAATGGAGCAGGTTAGGGTTCTTGCTAGGCAAGTAAATAAAGGATTTTCAAGCTTTTCTGTAACAACATGGATGGAGAACATGGGCTTCTTTCATTACAAAGATGCAGATCTTCCAGTTGCCCAGCTCTCTAAAGCTCTTTGGGAAAATAGCGTCATTTGGGATATCCATGTGTTTCCTCATTTAAAAAAGATTCTAGGGCCTCCCTGGTGGCACAGCGGGTTAAGTCTCAGTCTGGCACAGCGGGTTAAGTCTCAGCCTATGAAGCTATCCAGAGCCACTGCAGCAAGAGGTCAATCCCCGGCTAGGGAGATTCCCACATGGCGCAACAGACCTCTCCTGCCTCGCCCACTGCTCCCCTCAGCAGTGTACTTCAGTCCATCTGTCTGTTCTGCTCCCCACTCTGTCTCTGGTGAATCCTCTCACCACCCTGCACCTCTGGCTTACACCCCAGTTCTTGTATGCATAAATAAATAAATATTTAAAAAAAAGATTCTGTCAGGAATAAAATGCAATGAAATCCACTACAAGACTTTTCCAGAAAACACTATGCTTCTCAACTTAAAAATGATCTTGATTAGCTTTCTGACTACCTGGCTGGAGTAATTGCTTAATAAAGGTCATCGGTAGGCTAGGTAGTGAAAAAATAGAATAAATGATAACAAAATTTTAATTAATATGTAATATGATCCATATCTATGGTCTCATAAAATTATGCGCTTACTGGGCGTCCCTGGTGGCCTAGGGGTTGAGTCTCAGTGCTTGCGCCACTTCGGCCTGAGTTCGATCCCCGGCCAGGGAGCTGCCCCACATGGGGCGCAGCAGACCTCTCTTATCTCGCCTGCTGCTCCCCTCAGCAGTGGTTAGTGCTCCCCACTCTGTTTCTGGTGAATCCTCTCACCCCTCCACCTCTGGCCTACACCCCAGTTCTTCTATGCAAAAAAAACATTGTGCCTTTTCCATCATTCAGTCACACATCAAACCTGGTCAGTCTCTATTAGGTAGGTGGTGGTACTAGGCTAGTTCTTGCATGCAGCACTGAACAAGGAAAGCAGTCTTATTCTCCATCCTCACAAGTCTTCCAGCCCAGCAGAGACCAAAGATATCAAACAAATAAAGGGTGAATAGAAGTGACAAGAGCTATGGGAACATTCTTTTTAAGTCTTTTGGAACTTAATTCTGGAGTGTGCTTGAAAGGAAGAATTTCATTTTCCTTTTTCAACAGTTCTTTGAGAGTTTCTGTGTTTTATGTTTGAGCTTTCCAACTTTTCCTGCATGTTAGCCTAAATGCCTTTCTAGATGGTTTCCCAAAATAGAATTTTCCATTTCAGACTAAGGAGCTGCAGATGAGACTCAGAATTTAGGATCCACGCCTGGACTTCCATGTGAAGTTTCATGTCGTCTAACTCCCAAAGCAACAAAAAGGCTCTCTGTGGCTCCCCAGACCTTCAGGCCCTGCACCCCAGGTTGCTGCTTGCCTGGGGAATAACTGCTGTTGTAAATACCTGATCACTCTGGGTCCAGCAACATGTTCTAAAACAGCCTTTTGGTTTAAAATGGCCTTGGTATAGCCTAGATTTCCTGGACAGAAGAAATCAGAGAATTGAGAGATTTCAGTCAAAAGACATTGAAGGTCATTTTGTGAAAGAGAAACTGATGCCCTAAGGGTAAAGGTAGCAACAGACACAGAACCACTTGGGCGAGCCCTGCCCTCTCCATTCTAGCACCTTGGAAAGCTCACTGCACCCCACCTTTCATCAGTCCCCCTCTTTTTCCTTTCACCGTTTCTGGTTCCTTTGTGCTCATCTGTGTTGGAAGTGATGCAATTTTGAGATATTTCCTGTGTCTCATCTCAAGCAAATTTCCATATTGCTTTTCCTTCAGACACACCTCTCAAGAATAAAGCTGTTTATGCAACAATTCTTTATCCCTGAGTTCTGCTCATGAATTTTACATTTCTCATTTGGTGGATGTTATATACCTCAGCATAAAAAGGTTGAGCCCTGACCAATAAAGGTGATCCTGAAAACTGCAGTAGGGTTTACAGATTTATTACCACTGGCCTTTTTTCTCCCCAGACAGTAGCTCATTTGTGGACATTACATTACACATCATGTAGTGGCCCACTTCAATGTTAAGCCAGAAAAGTTAAAGGTAATGGTTCAGGATATTTTTTTTTTAAGATTTATTTATTTATACATAAAGCTGGGGTACAGGCCAGAGGCTTGGGGCGGCGAGAGGATTCAGAAACAGAGTGGGGAGCAGAACAGGCAGATCAGAAACACACTGCTGAGGGGAGCAGCGGGCGAGGCAGGAGAGGTCTGCCGCACCATGTGGGATTCTCCCCGGCCCGGCGTCGAACTCACATTGCGAGCTGCCAACAGCTCCACAGCGCAGCACTCAACCGCTGCGCCACCAGGGAGGCCCGGTTCAGGATATTTTAACAGGAAGGTATGTTGTGCAGAGATCACCATGTAATAAAGTTCATGGCACCCCTCAGCAGCGTGAGCGTGGAGGAGCCTTATAAAAATACTGAGTCTCGGGCCAACATCCCCCCTCTGCCCCTTTGCCTATTTCCTCCTCCTCCTCAGAGCCGTATCCTCCCTATTTTCCCCGCTACACCATTATGAAAGAAGGACTGTCTTTTCGTGCTTTTTTTAAACTGTGAAAGTGATGCTCTCAGCTGTCCTTAAAATATATTTTCACTTTCATTTACTTAGCTATTTAACTTCTGTAAAACCCCCAAGTGACAAATTGCTGGATTAATTCAAATGAGATTGACATAATTGGGTTTCATATCCTGATAAAAATCACACAGGAACAGGAGTTGTAACCTTATCCTACTCGGTATCCTCTGAAATGTGTTTAACTTGTTCCCTGGCTAATAAGGAAAAATTAATACTGCCAACACAGCGATTTGACCCCCTGATAAGCTTACGTGTCGTTGATCACATGACTGCCATAATCATCTTCTGTTTCTCTGCGTTAAACCAACACAGATGCGTTGGCTTTGGCAGTGTCTAGCCGCATCCCTTAGCTCTCCCTCCTGCTCAGCCCCATGCAGCCTCCATTGGTGGCAAAAGGGGAAAGGGACGTTAGTGCCTCCAGTGGAGTTCTCCCATACGGTCATATAATCAAGGCTTGGGAAAAATTCTTTCTCCCCATGAAAAAACAAAAAAGTGGTTACAAAGAAACCACTGAGAAAAGAGCAAGAGAAAAGCTGGAGAATTGATACAAGAAGAAAGGAAAAGCAGAGAAGGGCAAGAGATACAATTGTGAGCAGATGACATTGAGCTTCACTTTGGGGCAAATAGCAAGTTGGGGGATAAGGGAGATCTTTTCTCTGCCAAGACAGTGCTCTTCCAGTGCTGTAAGGTAGGTTTAGTTTGAAAGGGTTCAGACACCTTCCAATCTTTCGTCTGTAAGGGGTGCTGGGTTTATACTTTGTCTGCTTTGCCTGCACAACTTGACCTGCTGAGTATTTCCAGTAACTGTGCCGGTGCCCTGCAATGCCATGTGATCGGCTTGCTCTAGGTCCGTGTGCTGGGGCAATAATGAACGCCCAGCAGCCTTCACATTTCAGCAGCCTGCACAGCAGGAGAGCAGTTAATTCACATCAATGGGAGAAGCATTTGCCTCCAAAGCTTCATGAAAGTGGAATTTATGTATCGGAAATGTGTTGAAATTGTTGAAACTATGCATAATTAAATTCAAACATTGCATGTCCTCGAAGTAATGGGTTTAAATATTACACATTAAATGGTTTTAATTTATGAATTTTTCATTTTTTAAGCCATTCCATAAACATTCATGAGAAATCAGTTTTCAAAGATTTTAATGATTTAAACCAACACAAGTCACACCAAAAAAAATAGTTTCACTTAATGTAATAAGAGACATTAACTTTCACTGGAGACAGACATCTTCACTATGAGTCTGACACCAAAAATGACGTTTATCTTTTTAGAACTTTCATGAGAGAGTCACTCATTAACATAACTGTGTCGTGAGTAACATCGAAGACCCCACAATATCCATTTAGAATCTTGCATTCACTAAGAACTCAAGGAAACTTGAAGTAACTTCTGATTCTCATCCCACAAATTCCCCTGTCTTACGAGTGCTTGTAACCAGAGTGAATGGTGACTACAGACGAGTGGTTCCTAAATCGTTCCTGCCTAAGGAGAGTGTGTGAAATGAAAATTTCTGGGTCATGACTCAGACTTACTGAATCAAAATCTGTAGACATATCGTCCCAGCATCTGAATATTTTAAGGCTTTCTGGTTGGTTCTTACACTGCCAGCTGGCTTAGCATCATTTGCTGTTTGGTCACTGTTAATATGGGTGGCTAATTTCCATTCTACACATAGGATTTTAAAGTCCATTTAATAGACATTTTTAGACTGTGTAAGACAGAGCAATTCCTCTCACAAAAATACACATACACACCCAAGTCCAAATCCATCTTACCTCATGGACACCTAATCAAGGAGTAACCTGTGGCAGTCAATTTGGATTCTAACCCCAGAGCTATAAGTTGGGCATTTTTTAGCCTCATAGACTGAGAAGCCATAAAGTCCTGCTATAGGAAAGAAGGACAAAAGACTAACCAAAAAGAAGCAGAGACAAAAGTTTGGAGGAAGAATGTCTTCTAGGTTACTGAGGGTTTCCATTTCTGAATCATAGCCATTCTCTGTGGCTCAGCTGCATTGCTGCACCGTCTTGCCTGAGACACTTCCGTGTTTTTCCAGTTATCACTCCAATCAACTATCACTCCTATCCCTTTCCTTCTTGGATGAGCTTGCTTTTTGTTGCTTTCCACCAGAGAGTCCTCACTTACAGAAGCCTCATGGAGTATTTTCAGCACAGCCCAGTCTGCATCAAGAGTGTCTATGCGTGGAAACCACCAGGAGGGCCAAGTAATCAGTTCTGCAAGCCAGTAACTAGTGTAAGGAAAATGGAGTCACTCCGACTTTTTTTCACCTCCCGCCACCAGAGTCTACAGCCATCTGTGGCTTTGTTTTCCTCCCAGGTTGCCTTACCCACGCATGATAGTGTGTTTATGCAAAAAGCACTTGGGAATGTGAGCACAGGGCACATGCACCTGTGATTATGGACACTCAGGCCAAGAAGCCAGAATGCAGGGGGTGCGCATGTGTAAAAAGTGGGCGAGGAAGGCGAGAAAGAGGAGAGAAGCCACAGAGAGAGTGGAGATCAAGGGGACCGAGAGGCTCAGTTGCTGCCTGCCTCCCTGCCTATCTGCCTGTATCTGGTCCCCTGCTTCAGCATTAAGGGACTTTCAAATCTATCCAGGGCTCCAAATTTCTTTTTGCATCTTCTCAAATCAACCGTGAGCCTGCCTGGCCTGGGGTGGTTGCACAGCACTAGTTTCGCGACTAAAGTGGCCCCAGTTCCATTCAGATCTTCTGCTCGCTAAATGTGCTTTTATTTGGAGGCAGGTACCCTTCAGTTCCCCCAACAGAATATCCTCCATAAAGACACTTGAATTATAAATAACTAAGCGGTTCCTGTGTGCTGCCCACCAAATAGCCCTGAACTAGAAGTTTCCTTTCCTGGCTCTGGTCCCAGGACTCCAGTTCATAAGAGGCGCCTCTCAGCTACTCTGCTGCTTTCAGAAATCTGCTTTCAACTTTGAACATCCCCTGCTTTTAAGTACCCCTGTATTTTACGGTCTAGACTTTTCCTAGGACTTTATTTTTCTTCGCATCTCATTTCCCTTTTTTTTTCTTCAGATCACCAGCCGAGTGGATACTTGTAGTGTGATCATTATTTAGAACTTCTAAAATCCTCATATGACTTCTGTGAGGAAGTGGGGTTTTGTTTCTGTGTTTGCTATCAACTCCAAATTTAAATTAGATATTTGTCTCAACCCTGTTCCTCCTCCTCCAAAATGCCATTGGTCATATAAGAAATAACCAGAACCCCCTTTTGAGTTATATGCAGACTAATGATGGGAGGACCAGAGGGAAGGATTTGAGAGGTTGTGGGAACCTCAAACTTGACCTAGCTTTTCTCTTTATTAGATTAGTTGAGTTAAGGTAGGAAGAAGGTATGTGTGTAAGTCAGAGATCCCCATGGCTGAGAATTACCCCAGCCACTGGGAATATTCTGCTGGGTTTTGATTTGGGGCATTCACATTCCCTAAGAGTGTAAGACTCAGGAGAAAAGTGAGCTTTCATAATTTCTGTTACTTTCTATTCATTGGGACTGCACAGGCCTTTCCTTTGAGCAGATGGAAACCAGTGGCTCTCAATTGTTCATTTTGTGTGTATGTGTTACATTGAAGAGCTCAAAATAGCCCATCTCATGACGGTTTTATAAGGTCTGTGCTCAGACCTCAGTGGTTGCTTGTGTTAAGATCTGTATTGTGATAGTCTATTTTGGGAAAATTCCAGGAATTTTAGTGTGTCTTAATTTCTTTACTGCTTGGCACTCCAAGGAATCTCTCCCCTTGTGTAAAATGAGTGTGAGGGAAGTCTGGACAAGCTCTTCCCAGGTGGAGGCAACTAAGCCCACGACTTTACTAGATAAGTAACAGGTGTGAAGTGTTGGCAACGGGCTCTTCTCTTTGACAGCTGTATTGAGCCATAAAAATGTTGAATAATTTATGCAAGTCTGGAAGGGCAGATATAGATTGTTAATCCCAGTTCAGAATGCCCGCATGTCACTTTCACAATGAAATCTTTTAACATTCATTTTGTATTGTGTCTCTTATCTTTGGCCTAGGTGAAAATATTCAGATTGCCCCATAAGTCAACATTAATTTTGCAAACTATTATCCATGGTCTTAACATCTTCTGTTTGCTTTTAAGTCAAATCAGAGTTTATCATAATCATATGTTTCAGTTTATATTTTAAAATATTACAAGATGGCTAAAA
Source organism: Scalopus aquaticus (assembly GCA_004024925.1). NCBI lineage: Eukaryota > Metazoa > Chordata > Mammalia > Eulipotyphla > Talpidae > Scalopus > Scalopus aquaticus. Next base: position 21,038 of record PVIJ01002778.1, read on the forward strand.
CCAGGGTTAGGAAACCTTTAAAACATCTTTAATTTCAGTTAACTGCTAAGTTTGCATGCTCTTCTTATAAGCTGCATTTTTCCTCCTCCAAAAGAAAAAAAAAGGCAAAGCAACATGTGGTTTGTTACATTCATTGCTCTTCTTAGCCTGTTTTGCATTAGGAGGTTATGGAAACCTAAGACCCAAAGCTCCATAAAGGAAACCTTACAGCAAAGGAAAGAAATAGAGAAAAGAGACGTCTGAAACTTGGCCCTTTTCCCCCATCTGCCCTGAAAATACATTCCAGTGTAAAATGTGGGTCCCTGATAGCTGGAAGTGGAAAGGCACAGAGAAGCAAGTAAGTTTTTAAAAATCACCCCTATTAAGTGCCCGGGTTAAGCAGCCCCAGTATTTCCCCTGTAAGAACTATCTAAAACATGAAACCATTTAAAAAAAAAATTGTAAATGTCTATTCATTCCCAGGCTTTCCTGTAAATGAACTAAGGATTCCTCCCGTACCCCAAACAAAAGGCACCACCAGGAATGGGTCCTGGTCACCCACCTGCCAGCCAGCTTCCACCAGAGGCCCCAGCGCTCTGTCTCCAAATTTCTCCTAGTGATGTTAGTGGTGCCATGAATATTTTCCTCAGAAGACACCAAAAAAATTGCAGCCTAGATAGCATGGATTCTTATCCCCCTGTAGCCCACTATAAATTAAATTTGTGCTATAATATCAGCAGCATAATGCCTGAACGTACCTTATTACAGGCTTCAAGGATTCCAAATATTTATGTATGTGTTCATATTTATTCTCTCTCAGAAAGAACGCTGTTAATTAGGCTTGGGGAAATGAATGGCAAGCACTTTTCTGTGGATTTTAATTTGCCTGATTTTGCACAAAAAAATGCTGTCCTTTGTGAAAGATATCCTCAGAAATCAGGCATATTCGAGAAAGTCATTTTAAAGATTCTTGGAAAACAAGAGTGATCATAAGTGTTCCTTGTTTAGGAATTTTCCTTCCTCTTGCCTTTTGAGTGGTGACTCCAATTTGGAGGGGAAAAAATGTCTAACGATATCACTGGATTCTTTAAAAAAAAAACAATTTATACGTCAGATCCTAAAAACATGACGTGTTTTGAAATGATACTTTCAGTCATCACTCAGATTGCTCCTTCTTCCCAATTAGGCTTTTCCAAAAAGTAGATGGATGCATTTGGAGATTCCGGGCATCCTGTTAGATCCACTTAGAGAATCTACGAGAAAAAGAAGCGAATAGTTTTGGAAATGGTTGCTCATGGAAACCATTATAAGTGGTTTGGTCTCTTACTTAAGCAACAACTGGACCTTAAATTTGAGCTAGAGTTTGTGTTAAGTGAAATGTTTGCTCTTCTGTGAGAAACAGATTATCTTTAGAAGGTGGGGTGATGTCATATGGCTCCTAATAGTCCCTTTATTTGAACTCATCTGCAAGAAATTTGAGGGGGAGGACATATTGGCGATTAGAATCACCCTGAAATGCTGCCGGATTATTAATTCTGTTCTCTTCTTTTTCCATTTGCTATGACTGAATGGAAGGACCATAGTAAAAGGTCCTTAGTTTAGTCCTGGAGTTAAGCTGTAAACAATTTTATCTGACAAGTTTATTAATGGCTGCTTTACTTCAGTGTCTGTTGCCTTCAAGAAGTCATGTGAGATGCGTTCAGGAGAAAGGGTCGCACACAGATAATAAACTGAATCTTCATGGATTGTCCTTTGTCTAGCATTGAGTAGGTGATGGCTTGGGCAGCTGAACCCATCCAAGAGGGGTACCCTGGTTGAGTAAGTGCTAAGTACGCCCTGATACTGACAATGACTGAGTGACAAGGCAACAGAGCAACTATTACATAAAAGTTCTTCAAATACAGCCCAGCTTGTTGGATTTGGACAATAAGATGATTTTGTATCCATACAAATTCATATATGCAGTGAACTGCTTAAAAAATACTCAGGGTCTTACCTGAGGTTCCCCAGGCTTGGGGGTGGGGTGAGAGGGAGCCCAGCTCCTCTGAGCTGCCCAATTCTCCCACCCACCCCCCGCCCAAGGCTAGCAAAGCTAATTGGTTGTCACTGAGCTCCCCCACATGAGATCTGCTTCTGCTGTTGAAAGCTTCTTGAATTCTTGCTACTTTCCCATGATGTTGCTAAGGGACAGGTTAGGGGAGCAAAGCGTTGTATTTTGTTATGGGAGTAAATAGTGTAGCGGTTTAAGAGTATCAGTTTGGATCCTAATTGGATCCTAATTCCCTGATGATTAGTTTGATCATCAAGATTGAGCAACTTTGCTTACTTTTTTCAACTATAAAGTGAGAAAAATAAGATCTACCTCAAGTTGTTATAAAATTTTTTAATATGCTGGATATAGCATAATGCGTAGTATGTAAGTATGTCATAACTTATAGTTGTTGTAATGATAATAATAATAAAATATATATAATTATTGTAATTGTAATTATATGTAATTTATATATAATTACATATATAATAATATAATATAATGGTTTTATACACACACACACACACACATATTTCCAACCCTGATGGGTCCCTCCAACTCTCTCCATCACTTGTTACCCCTTATTTTTGGCTTCAGAACTTGGGGCTTCCAACCATATCCTACTGTTTCCATTACTGGGAGTTGTCTGCCCACGCCTTTTTATTGGCTCAGCTAACTCTTACTCCAAGACTTAATTCAAGATGGTTTCAGGAAATGTTCCCCGAGGCCCCAGTCCAAGGGCTTCTACACTTCATCACTCCACACTCCCATCTTCATCATGCAAGTGCCTTCCCCAAAATTACTGCTTATTTTCCCTTTCACTAGGAAATTCTGCTGATGGCAGTGATGTGATTCTCTTGGGCTAACCCAGAGGCTCAACCTTCCTACTCAGCAGCTTCTATAAGGATGGTCTACACTTGTTACTTTGGTTATAGATTATTGGTGTATGGAAGGGAGATTTTTGAGAAATTGATCTTCGGTAGTTTTCAGACCTTTAAGAACTTTCCAAATGCTTCCATTTTCCTTCTACCTAGCCCATCCCAACACTTCAGTGTGGCTATTCTCAGTGAAGACAGTTACGTTGGCTGCTGGGCTGACACACAGCACAACACACGCCATCATTTCCAGTGTGTGAGTCACATCTCTATGAGGACTAGCTGCTTCCTGAGAGCAGCCCCTGTCTCCTTCTGTTACTTCACAGTAATGAACACAGTGAAAAATGACCTGGGTTAGATATGGTTAATTTCAGTAAAATGCAGAGGCCAGGATCATTAGCACCACACTCCGGAGTAGCATGTAGTTCACATACAAAACTGCCTGATCTGGGGCCCCCCTGGGGTTAAGTCTCAGCGCTGTCACCACTATGGCCTGAGTTTGATCCCCGGCCAGGGAGCTGACCCACATGGCGCAGCAGACCTCTCCTGTCTCGCCCGCTGCTCCCCTCAGCAGTGAATTTCAGTCAGTCTTCCTGTTCTGCTCCCCACTCTGTCTCTGGTGAATCCTCTCACCCCCACACCTCTGGTCTACACCCAAGTTCTTCTACACACACACACACACACACACACACACACACACACACACACAAAGGGCCTGATCCAGCATCTTGAAAGAGCAGTTGAAAGACTGCTTCCAATCCAAATCATGAAGCTACAACCAACTCATGAACAGCCCATTGTAGACACAGTGAAGGAGTGTTTTTAAGACACACTCACGGCAAGTGACAGGAGATCTATAACATCATGCTTAAAGCAGGTGTGGTAACGAAACTGGACGTTAGGTTAACCAGAACACAGTCACTGGGTGAGGGGTAGAAGTGGATGGTGTTGAAAGATAAAAAAACGAGGATGATCAAATGAAAAGCTGGATGTGCTTTCTATGCGACGATCATGGTAAAAAGACTGTCAGCCCTGAAGGTGGGTCTCAGCAGCCTGGAGGCTCAGCATCCTTCGCACCTTTGTGGGAGAGGAGCACAACCTTGCAGCATCCTCTGAGTCCCCGGCCTCGAACTGCTTGCGAGGGCTATGTAGTGAATGAAAGACAGTGTGGGATCAGTAAAGAATGAGTAGTCCCCTAAATACTAGAATTTTGTGTCATTTTGGACATTTAGTGTGATTCACTACTAAATAATAATGCAAATGAAGCTCCCCCCTCCTCTTTTTTATTATTATGTTATAATAATTAAATAGATAATAACTATAGGAAGAGAATCACATCACTGCCATTAGTAGAATTTCCTACGGAAAGGGAAAATAAGCAGTAATTTTGGGGAAGGCACTTGCATGATGAAGACGGGAGTCTGGAGACTAATGGAGTGATGAAGTGTAGAAGCCTTTGGACTGGGGCCGCGGGGAACATTTCCTGAAACCATCGTGAATTAAGTCTTGGAGTAAGAGTTAGCTGGGTCAATAAAAAGGCGTGGGCAACTCCCGTAACAGAAACAGCAGGGTATGGTTGGGGTCCCCAGTTCTGCAGCGCAGTGCAAGCCTGCACAGGCAGGCTCACTGTGGATTCGGGCAGGCGGATGAAGGAGAGTCCCAGAACCCTCCGTGGATTTTTCGGGCTTTACTGCTCTCAGGGAACCAGGCGCACAGGCACAGCAGGCGGGGGGCTGGCATGCAGGAGGCAGGCATGGCCCGAGCAGGGGGCTGGGAGGCAGGCAGGCAGCCGAGCCTCCCAGTCCCTCTGGAGCCTCTTCTTTCTCTCTGGGCTCTCTCTGGCGTCCTCTCATAATCTTGCCTCTTCCAGAGTCACCCGCCCTCTCACAGCCGTCTGCCTGTCTGAGTGACGCCGCCCTTCTAGCCCCGGCCTCCAGGCTCAGGTGTGCCCTTACACACGCTCACACCAGGCTCCGGGTGTCCACAGTCAGGCACATGTGCCCCGCACCCACGCTCCCAAGTGCTGTCTACACTAACACCATCAAGGCCACAGGTGATGGCCACAGAGGCCAGTGGAGTAAAAAGCCTGATTACATCACGCACCCGGCAGAAACCAGAGCTAAGGAATAATAAGTGATGGAGAGAGAGCTGGGGGAACCCATCAGGGTTGGCAAAAGTTATTGCAAAAAGTTCATTTTATCCCGTGGAGGTATTGAGGACACTTTGAAGAAGAGATTTTCTTCTTCAAATGAATGTACAAAGAAAAACTGAGGATGGGGGTTAGGCTGGTGCATGCACCAGAGGGAGGAAGGCCAGCAGGGAGCTGCCACTGGGGCTGCGAGGGGTGTGCAGGGTCCGCAGAGATTTAAAGGCGCAAAGATCTGAGAAGGATCTGCATGAGGTCAGGCAAGAAACAGAGCACCGCGAGTAAAGGAGGCCTCTGGGACAGTCCCCTCTCTGGTTTCCTGGGAGTATTGGGGCGCCATAAACTGGGCCCCATTGGGAGTATTGGGGTTTGGTCAGGGAGGAAGGCAGATATTGTTCTGGAGGTGGGTAGAGCATATGACTTTGAAATTCAAGCTTTCTAAAGAGATTTCAAGTTAACCAATCCGTTTGCGTTCTTATCAGATTGTCTTAGCCAAAACTGTACTAAATTGAACCTCAAATGAGTTGACTCACTTTTTTGATCCAAATTTAAAAAAAAAAACAACACCAGAGTCCGTAAACTCATGACTGAGCTACAAATAGATGCGCTTGGTAGGGTTCTGTCAATCAAAGGTAAACAACACAGTTACTCACCACTCAACAAGTATTTATTGGGAGTCCACCGTGTACCAGGCAGAGGACCTAGTGTACCAGGCTTGCGTGCCTGTAGGGTAAACAAAAGAGTCATCAGGATTTTCTGTTCTTCCATCAATAATAGACCCCTGTGGGCCTGCAGCCATGCCTGATGGCGGGCACCTGGAGTGGGGTGTGGGCATGCGTGGGTGGGCGCACCTGGGCCTAGAGGGACTGAGCATAGAAGGGTGGCATAAGGGGGCCTCCCTGGTGGCATAAGGGGTTGGGCACAGCACTGTGAGGCTACCCGGAGCCACTGCAGCGCAAGTTCGATACCTGGCCAGGGAGCTTCCCACATGGTGCAGCGGACCCCCCCTTTTCGCCCGCTGCTCCCCTCAGTAGTGTAGTTCAGTTGATCTGCCTGTTCTGCTCCCCCGTCTGTCTCTGGTGGATCCTCTCACCACCCCGCACCTCTGGCCTACACCCCAGCTTGTATGCATAAATAAATAAATCTTTTAAAAAATAAATAAAAGGGCGGCATGACAGAGGATGCAACAGAAGAAGCAGTGGCAGCAGCAGAGAACAGAGCGTGGAGCAGAGCACCGTTTGGGGTGCAGCAGAGAGACCCCGGGAGAATGCCTGAGAGCCCGGAGAGAGTATAGATTGGCTGGGGGCTGGGAGGCTTGCCAGCCTCCCCGGCCCCTAGCCTCCTTGCCTGCCCTGTACCTGGTTGCCTCTCTATGAAAGATAATTAAAAGCCTAAAAAGCCACCGTGTGCTGCAGAACAACTCCTCCTTATACCCGTCTGCCCAGCTCCATAGAGAACCTGCTCCTGGTGTCCTCCTGTCCTTACAGTGCCTAAGCACATAAACAAAACAGTGGAGACCCCTAACCTTAGCCGCTCTGTAATTCACTGCAGACTCAACCATTGAAGAGGGTAAAACTCGGCAAAAAGAAGTATTAAAAACAACTTGTGTCAAAAGACAGTTACTCTTCTAGAACTGTGATTCAAGTCCAGCAGAACTATTTGAATTCTAGATCCTAGTATCAATCTAAAAAGCTTGTAAACCAGTCTCTACGACAAAATCACCTCCTTCAAATTCTCACACTTGCAGAGAAGGACCTGGGGTCCTTAGATAAGATTTTAGAGTATCTTGTGGAAGCTTTGCCAACTGTTTTCTTTTTGGCAAGAGGCTTCTGGATGCTTAAATAATTCTTCTCTGACACCTCTCTGAACACCTGGATTAGTTAGTGTGCCAGGTAACAGTGTTAAAAGCTGGCATGCTGGGCCTCCTTACTAGTCTAGAGGTTAGTCTCAGTGTTATCACCGCTAAGGCCTGAGATCGAACCCCAGCCAGGGAGCTGACCCACATGGCGCAGCAGACCTCGCCTGTCTTGCACACTGCTCCCCTTAGTAGTGGATTTCAGTAGCTCTGCCTGTTCTGCTGCCCACTCTGTCTCTGGTGAATCCTCTCATACCCCGCATCTCTGGCCTACACCCCAGTTCTTCTATGCAAAAATAAATAAACTTGTGGGGAAAAAAAAAAGCTGGCATGCGTTCACTGGCCCAAATTTTCCCTTATGGAAAATCAAAAATCTTAGTAAGAGAAAAATCTGAATAGCCTAAGGAAAGAAGCAGGTAAGTAATGCAGCAAATGTTCAGTAATTTTTTAAATTTAGACAAAGCCAAATTTATTATTTTAGGGATTTTTATAAAAGGCTAACTGCTGGACTATAGATTCCCCCCCTCCACCACCACCCCTACGCACAAATGATAACTTCCAAAAGCCATTTTGATCTCCAGAGTGAATTAGTTGTGTTCTTAGTCTACACAGATTACCTTCCGGCCTGCTAATCATGGGTCTGGCTCTTTCATTGTGGTGGATCCTGAGCTCTTTACCACTGAAAGATGTACAGACTCTATTTTCAAGGTGAATATCAACAAGAAGTTCAAGTTTGAACTTAGAAAGGTCCAGCCTTCAGGTGACCTTGACTTTTCTGCCTCAGGTAGAAATCTATTTGCAGGGTCAAGTTGGAGCTCACATCAGGGCTGACCTGTTACTTGTCTTTCAAGTCGACCATGGGAATGGGGGGTCATTTAGGAAATCAGCACCCCATCTGCCATACCTGCCCCCCCCAGCCCGCCGTACACACTGTGCCAGCACAAGTCCAGTTCATTCGCCTCAGCTGTCACACCTTCATACACACTGTCTTTTCTTCTGTGCCCTTAACTACTGTGGCTGTAACAGGGAGGGCCCTATGAAAAGGAGGGTTCCAGGTTCCCTGCCCCACTCAGGTAAAGGTGGAGCTGAGCAGGGAGAAGAGCTGGAGAGGAGATTGGGGAAGGAAGGAAGAATGGAGAGCCAGAAGGAGACCTGGAGGAGGCCCATGGAGCAGAGACACGTGAAGAAGTTGCACTTGCTTCTTGGTCCTGGACTGGTTGAAACAGACGTGGGTGAGAGACCCGTGGGGAGGTTAACAATGGCAGTTTTGTTTTTTTTTAAAAAAAGATTTTATTGGGCCTCCCTGGTGGCGCAGCGGTTGAGTGCTGCGCTGTGGAGCTGTCGGCGGCGTGCGATGCGAGTTCGATGCCCGGCCAGGGAGAATCCCACGTGGTGCAGCAGACCTCTCCTGCCTCGCCCGCTGCTCCCCTCAGCAGTGTATTTCTGATCTGCCTGTTCTGCTACCCGCTCTGTCTCTGGTGAACCCTCTCGCCGCCCCCCGCCTCTGGCCTGTACCCCAGCTTGAACAAAAAAAAAAAAAAGATTTTATTTATTTATGCATACAAGAACTGGGGTGTAAGCCAGAGGTGTGGGGGTGGGGCGAGAGGATTCACCAGAGACAGAGTGGGGAGCAGAACAGGCAGATCGACTGAAGTACACTGCTGAGGGGAGCAGCGACTGCAGGAGAGGTCTGCTGCGCCATGTGGGAAGCTCCCTGGCCAGGGATTAAACTCCTGCTGCAGTGGCTGCGGATAGCTTCATAGTGCTGACACTTAACGCATTGCGCCACCAGGGAGGCCCCAACAATGGCAGTTTTTATCATGATTTTATCATGATTTTGTTCTTTGGGATCTCAGTGGCCCTGCTTTGGGCCAACCCTGTTTGGCTGGGCATTTACCCACGAGGGGATGGGTAACTTTGGGTGCTTGATTTGGAAACTATATTCTTTGTCTTTCCTTTTTCTTGTCTTTATTGCACAGTAATTGTATGAAAGTTCCTTTCCTTTAAAGTCTCTCCAGCTCCTCCTCCCTGTTCAGTTCTACCTTTCCCTGAGGGAGGCCGAGAACCTGGAGTTCCCCCCCCTTTTCCTGGGGACCTCCCTGTCACACTAGAGTATGTTTTATCTTGATGTGGCAGATGGCAGAACCCATTCAGAGCGGGCAGGTTTGTGGTTTCTGGGGTGCCCCTCACCCTGCCCTGTAACAGGCATAGAAAAATACCCAAGATGAGTGGGGAGAAGAAGAGATTTTATTTCCCAAGATACAGAAAGCATGATGCAATGTTAGGGCACAGTTGAGGTGTGACAGAAACTCTAATATGGGAATAGAGATGTTGATTGCTGACTGTGGTTAGAGGTGGGGATCAAGGACATATGAAGGTGGAGTGACATCTGAGCAGGGCCTTTCAGGGTGAGAAATCATTGACCACGGTGATTAGTGGGGTAGAGTTCAAGCAGGGCCTATTCCAGGTTGAGTTCATCAAAATGAGGACCCCAAGAGTGAGCTGCTTGGCAAACCCATGGAGAGGTGGTGCCAGGACAGGAGCACAGGAGGGAGGGGCTGGAGACCGGGCCCCAAGGGGGGCAGGACCAGGCTGTGGACTGCTGAGCTATTCTAGGGGTGACAAAGAACAACAGGACATGGTCATGTCTGTGCGACGTGGACACAGCGCAATGAGCACAAACTGGATGGGAATAAATAATAGCTTCCCTGTTACAGGGCAGGGAGAGGGGCATCTCAGAACCCCCAAACCTGCCCGCTCTAAATAGGTTCTGCCATCTGCTGCATCAAGACAGAATATCCTCTAATGCTTAAGACTTTTAATGGAAAGGAACTTTCATACAGTTAGTGTGCAATAGAGAAAAGGGGAAAAATATAGTTTCCAAATCAAGCACCCAAAGTTACCCATCCCCTCGTGGGTAAAAGTGCAGCCAAACAGGGTTGGCCCAAAGCAGGGCCACTGAGGCCCCAAAGCCTGTCACAAATCTAAGGCACCTCTTGGTGGGGACCCACAGGAAAGGGGCAGAAGGGGCCAGACAAGTCTGGAAGGAAAAGAGCAACATCAAAATCAAGATAAAGGCTGCCATTGTTCACCCCCCACCGGTGTCTCACCCAGATCTGTCTCAAGTGTCAGCTGTCATGTCCCCAAGTCCCTGGTACAAGTCCAGGACCAAGAAGCAAGTGCACCTTTTTCATGTGTCTCTCTGCTCCATGTGCCTCCATGGAGCCAGGTCTCCTTCTGGCGCTCCATCTTTCTTACTTCCTTCTCCAGTCCCCTCTCCAGCTTCTCTTCTTCCCTGCTCAGCTCCAACCGCCCCGCCTTTGAGTGGGGCAGGAAACCTGGAACCTCCCCTTTTCATGGGGACCACCCTGTTACATGCCTTCTTTTCAAAAAATTTCCAGATAAAATGATAATAGGAAATTTGGGCTATGAAGTCCTTAAAGGGAGGGTGAATCTATCAGCAAGCAGTAGATAGATGCATGAGATGTGATTGGCACAATGCCAAGGAAATTTGGGGTGGGTGATACCCCTTCCCAAAGGATAGTAAATAAATGCACAGAGATTTCACTCTCAGCATTAATAGCAGGGAGAGGAGTAGTGTTCATGTTTCTTCCATATAAACTCCTATGTAAGTTGAGTGTCCTTTCTGCTCTCAGAATTTCCTTCCTCATGTTAGCAATGCGGTGTGTTCTCTTTATTATCTCTTAAACCATTTACAAAAGAAGGTCCTACTTGCCTATATAGAAAGAAAAACGCTATAGAATGTGAAAATACATTAACGAACATAACTTCCAAAGTGATAGTTTCCTGTAATCTGCCCTCCCCTCAGAATCACATTATCATGGTTTGATATTTACATCCTTCTATACAGTTTCACTCTGCCTACACTAACCTGTGTTTTACTAGGTATAGCAATGGGATTGTATTATATATTGGGTTTTGTGTCTTAATACCACTTGGATATCTTCCTATATATAGGTTTCTCAATACTTACTGGAAGATTTATTCTTCATCTCTTAGCATTTGGGCAGCTTTCCAGTAATAAAGTCCTAAGAATGTTTTTACCAAACTACAGCTCTACAGAAGTAGGGAGAACCGAGGACCTCAAGGTCAAGGTGCTTGAATACTAGGTCAATGATCTTTCCATGAAAACCAACAAATATTTCCTGGAGTGGGAAAGGGGTATTTCAGAATGGCTGGGAGTGAGAGGTGGGGTGGACGAAGATGGCTACTGGTTTTTACTAGAAGTTATAACCTAGAATAATAATCATATGAAAGGGCCTAGTCTCACATTCTCCCACGCCACTTGGGCTGTCGACTTAACATGGCATGTTCTAAATACCTATTTGGTCTTAGTGACATAACCCACTATGGAGTTTTAAGAGACTCAGAAAATATTAGAACTGGTGGAGCCTCTGGCAGTATTTAATTTGGGGTGGAGGAGCCTGAGGAGGGCCTCGGAAGAACCAGGGCGTGGGTGGAGCTGTGGGAGGGTTTGGGGAGAGACTAACCCAGAGCTTCAATAAAGCAGTTTCACTTTCATCTGATTCTATATTAAGATTCCTATTTTGGTTGAAAAATGGATTGGTTCCTCCCTAAAAGTTCCAACCATTGACCTAATGCAAACACTAGCATTTTTAGAAATGGAAAAAAAAAACAACTGAATACCTTAGGAGAGTGATTTATCCCAATGTCACAGAGCTAGTAATTGACAGACAATGGACTTTGGGTCTCCTAACTCCAAACCGATGCATCAGGGTCCTTTGAAGGAGGGATTTACCTCACTCACAAAGGAGGGGGGGAACAGATGGCTGGAGGATTGGAGTAGTAAATCTAAAGAGGGATTGGGTGTAGAAAATGTTAAAGAACTAGTGCTCTCTAATCACATTGCTTTAAATATAATCAAAGGGCAAAGAAAGTAATTGGAGACCTAGAGAAACTGCAACCTATTATAAAACCCCATCAGGCCAGTTAACTGAACCTCCCCCTAAGGGCCCTACAAACTCAGCTAAAGGTAGCTAGATTTTGCAAATGTCCGATGACCCACCAGGATATATTGCCCCATCTGAGATACAAAACCGAGATGTTTAAAATGAACAAGCAAGGAAAACATACAAACTTTCCATAGTAACAAATTGGGTAAGAGGTCTAAAGAACCATGATGATTCTTTTTCTGGGTCTCAGTTCCTTTATCTGGACCTACAAGTTGTTAACAGTAAAGTGGTCTGATTTTTTGTGATTCTGTTTTAAGCCATTTTCTTTGAATTCGAAATTGCATCCACATGCAAGCGCCATTTGTGATCCTTGTAGTCACCTGTCTCTGCACAGCCAGTACAATCCCAGGTCAGAGCAACCCAGTCGCCATCCTACACCACGTCCTCACTGAGGACTACGGCCATCACCTTCCTGATGTCACGTAAGCCAGGCACCTCCCTCTGAAATGAGTACCAGAGCCCTGGATCTCTCTAGTCTATGCCGAAATTTAAAGACATAGAATCATTTAAAATAGATTCTTTCTAGTTTACTGGCATTTCATTACAAATCCTTCCGAATATGTCTGAGACCAAGAGCACCTCTGCTAATACCAGACAGCAATTCTGTTTTACCAATGAATACAGAGACAAGGAGCTCAAGGTCATCACATACCAAACAAGAGAACCAAAAGCAACCCTGATTCGCTTTCTAGTTTTCTGCTTTATCGCTTTCTGCCAGGCCCCACTGAGCTGGTAAAGGATGATGCCCACATTTGACAAAAATGTTGCCTCTATTTTTCTGCCCTTGGCATTGTCTCCTCCATCAGCATGTTGTAGTTCAGCCTGGCTTTAGGTTAGAAACAGATTGACTTGTACAGGTATGTACGGCTGTCAGGGCCTAAGAAGAACGTCCAAAAATCATCTTTATAACTCCTGCTTGTTGAATCTGTCTGCCAATCTTGATTGTAGGTGCTGAGAATACAGTAGCAAATCCAGGAAAGGAGAAAAACAATGACCACAAACAAAAAGAATAGGCTGTCAAGCAAACCTAAGGGAGAGGTGATATTTGGGGTGGGGGCTGGGGCAGACAGGGCCTCTCTGTGGAGATGACAGTGCAGCAGAGACGGGGTGGGTGTGAGGGAACTGAGTCCTGTGAATTTCTGGGCTTCCTTTCGCAGCCGCACCCCCCTCCCCGGCCCCCCTTGCACTCCCTTCCCCCCCACTAAGTGTGAACAGCAAGCAATGAATAACCCACCTGGGTGAAACAAAAGGATGCTGGTGGGGGGCCTGGCTCCCCATCCCGCAGGAGTTCACCCTTGACAATAGCAGTGCCTTTCAGACCAGACTAAAGTCTGTTGCATTCAGATTGAACATTACTAGGACCCTTTTAACTGTCTCCAAGCTGCTTCATCACTGAAAACATTTACAATAGGCAATAAAGCTGACAGTACCTGTTGAAAATGTAAGGCACAGTATTTGCAAGTAACTGTGTTAAAAGGAAGCAGCTGACAATGGCTGGCATTTAATACTGGTAAGTGTTGCTGCGGTTTGCAATTGGAGGGTTCTGTGGCCTTGGCCAGTAGAGCGCTCTCTTCTCTAAAAGCCTTTCTAAATGGGTCCTTCTGGCTCAAGGCGCTGGTGTGCTGATGCCCCCTTTATCAGAAGGAAATGATGGTGTAGGGTTTTTATCATCTCCACTCTGGTTTAAATTAATTACCAATTGCATGTTTTCCCCCCAACACACTGCCAGTTAGTAACTTCCCCGAGGAAGACCAAACAGAATGAAATAGAAAAAAGGAAATGGGGCCTAGGTGTTCCTGGTTCATTTTGCAGGTCCACAGAGAAAAGTGGCAACCTTTACATTCTCCCCAACCCTTCAGAAATCCCCAGGCAATCTGAAAACCAGAGGTTTCTTCCATATATTAGAACTGCTTGGGAACTGCCTTCCAAACTGGAATCTCTGTTGGCCAACAGCCTACTTGAATGACAAATTCTGTCTGAAAGTGTTTCCTAACCAGTTCCCCAGCAGGCACTTTTTTTTTTTTTTTTTTTGGTCTCTGTCACTTTAAAAAAAAAAGTAACTTTATGAAAAGCTGCTTCTCAATTGCCTGGCTTAGGACAGAGATAACAGAAATTGGCCACAGAGCTATTTACTTGAATGTTCTATTTATGGCAATTTGTGTATTTTTCAATCCATCACAATAGACTATTGTTCGCTCTTCTGCTGTCCAGCCATAAATGCTGCAAATCATTCCCAAGGAATTCTGATGATACAGGATTTTTTTTGAACTTACAAAAAGGTGGATTCCGCTTGAAATTCGCCCTTTGGCTCCGCTTTTCCTGGGCCTGTGGCTATTGCAGAAATTAAATTTGCAGTTCAGAAGAATTCCCGAACCTGCCATTTCTTCCTGAGCTCGCTTTGAGGACCTGTTTTTGCGTCCCTGACCTCTATGGACAACTAACGCCAAGCTTCACGTCCTCTTAGTGCATCTAGAAATAGCTGGCAACAAGATTAACCTTAAGTGTGGGGCTTAACCTATTTATCAAAACTCTTGTTACCCTCCTCGAGTGCCTCCCGTGACCTAGCTGCTTTTACTGTTATTTACTGGAAAAAAAAAAAATACATCTCCTGCGCTAAAAGCAGTGGGAATCACTCCGAAATGCAAGGAGAGTCCTAAGGGGAGAATTCATATGTTAATGAGCCCTTCCAAGTGAGAACTTGGCCCGACGTGCCATTTGCTGACATCATTGTTATGGGCGCAGTGGAGATGGTTTCTCCAAGAGGCGGCCTTGCATATTCGAATACCCGGCGTTTGGAGCCCCGCGCGTGCACCTGCGGGAGGGGGAAGTTGACATCAGTGTCCCGGGGTGTTTGCATCTCGGCAGCTCCACTCCTGGAGCTCCCGGGAATGGAGCGGGCGATCGGAGGTAGGTGCTGGAGCGCGAGGTTGGCCAAGTGGGTGAGGAACTTCTCGAGGGAGAAGCGAATTTCTGGTTTCAACGGCGGCCGGGACCGAGCTCGCGGGACCTCGTGGAGACGTGCCAGGCCACCGTGATTGGTGACAGTTCCTGGAAAGCAGGCGGCGGCCGGGCGCCCAGGCTGGGCAGGCGCCTCCGGGACGCGCGCGGGGCCGCTCGGGCGGGGATGGCGAGCGGGGCGTCGGGAGGCCGCGCTCGGCGGAGCGTGGGACCCGCAGGAGGCGAAATGGTTACTTTTGGGAACCGAGCTCGGGTTACTTCTGAAGCCGCGGGACGCGAGTGGGCCCCGCGCGCGGGCGTCCCCCGCGGTGGGGGAGGCGGAGAGACGTGGCGCCGGGGCCGGGGATGCGGTGGCGCCCCCGGCGACTCCAACACGGGGCCGCAGAGTCAGAGACGCCGGCGGGCATGAAGGGGCGCCCGGGTGGCCGCGGCCTTTGGCCGGCCCCCCACGGCCGCTCGGGTGCTCGGTGAGAATCGCCGCGTCGTTCCGAGGGCTCGAGGAGGACGGGCCGGGGGGCTGCGTCACGCGGGGCGGGGGCAGGGGCGGGGGACCCCGGGCTGGGCGGGCGCGGCGGGGGAGGGGACCCTGGGTTTAATGCGGGCCGCGCGCTGCCCCCGCCCCGCTCAGGTCGCCTCCGGAAAAGGGTGGGCGAGGGTGACCCGGAGGGCACCCAGGCCAGTTTGCTTCGGGCGCTACCTCGCAGCGGGTCCGGGCGCTGGGGCGGCAAGTGGCGGCTGGGGGAGGCTGCAGGCCGCGCTCCGCCCGGCTGTCCGCGGCCCAGGGTGGGCGGCCGCTGCCCGGATCCCGGGCTGGATGGCAGCCGGGTGGCCGGGCTGGACGCCTAGCTCCGCGAGGGCGCGCTGTCCCTGACGCCCGCAGGCTGGGGGCGGCCCGTCGGAAGTTGGGGGGACAGACGTCGGGACCTGGGAATGCTCAGTCCGGCTGTCAAACCGCGGGGTGAGTGCTCTCCCTTGGAGGTCGCGCTGCGCCGGGAAGCTTTCCTCAGGAGGTGGTAAGGGGGGTTCGAGAGCTACTACTCTATTCGCGGGGGGCCATGAGGAAGCCGTTCTCTGCGGAAGAGGGTCTAAGCACCCTGGGTCTTGAGTTCGGTGGCGGGGGAGGCAGAGCGCCCAGGGCCGGTGCGACCCGTGGCTTGGAGCGCCCCCTCGCGGCCCGAGCAGCCACTGCGGCGCGGAGGGCAAGGTTCGCGGGACGCAGGGGTCGCTCTGAAGTGCTCCTCTGCCTGAGAGGAGCCTGGGTTGACCCAGACAACCTCCCCGCGCAGCCCTATCTGTCAATAGAATGAACGCACTGGGTGTCCCCGAAGACGGGTGACATCCATTCCCTCCAGCGCCCCTCCGACCCCTTGTCTAAGGCTGGGGTTTTCACATTAATCTATGTCAGTATAAGCCGGGCTATGTGTGGAATTTGTTTTTACAACTCGAGTTTTGTGACTTCTCAAACACTTTCTTGAAGTGTTTTCTCTGGAAACTTGTTTCCAATGAGCGCTGTAAGTTTCACAAAGAGCCGTGTTATTCGGGAGCCAACAGGTGATGGGGTGAAACCTGAGTCTGTGTGTACTTTGGAGTCGAATCTGGCTGCTGTTTCCTTGGGCCGCCGTTGAAACTAGAAATTCAAAAAAATCAATAGGAGACTGACTGGAACACGATTTTGAGAAAATCTGTGTCCCCCATTATGGAAAATAATGAGTTCGTTAGAACAGAGCCCTGCGTGGCCGGCCTCACCACACACAGCATGGGTTTAGGATTTTGTCTTTATATACCGGTTTACAGCCAAATAACCGACCCCCAAAGCGTCACTCTGGCAGAAGACCTCACTTTGTCATCATGCTCCTCTTTTGTGAAGCCCTCTGTCTGTCGTAGAATGTATCTGTGCATGAAATGAATGCTTTGAAGCCCTGTAGAGTTCCACGTTTTCTCTTGGAAAAATGAATAGAGCTTCTTGGCAAGTGACTGGTACCTGACAGGCCACTCAGCTGTCGAAAAATGCACAAGGTTTATCTGGAAAATACAGAAAATGCCACTGATTGCTGCTATGAAGTACTTATAGTAAAGGAATGTTTTGTAAGCAGTGTCTTTGAGTACCACTATTCTGTGTTCCTTTTACAGTTATCTTTACAACTCGTTTCAGTATAAGTAAAATTGATCAATATAAGTAAAATTGACTACATTGGGGATGACTTTTATCTTTAGCAGACAATGGGCATTGAGTGTTCTTGGGTGTGTGATGATGTTAAACAGATAACCATTTAACATCTCATTACCATAAAATACAAAGATTGATTGTGGCAGCTTTGATCCCTCTGGGTTTTTAGGTTTCTGGCTTTTTTTTAAGTTTTAAGTTAAGGACATCATAAACAAGGAAACAAGTATATTTGGAAGGGTTGTGTATTTTGAGTGTTTAAAATATGAACGCGTTACAGGTTTCTGTACTGCCAAATTAGTCTATGTTTAAATTTAATTCACTGGCATCTTGGGCCTGGCAGAATTAGAGTAGTTCTTGAATGCATATGTTTGAGATGCATCTTCAAAGGTCTTGTTTTGGCCCACAGGATGGCATTTAGGAGCAGCAGGAGACACCTAGGAAATGTTAGCCCAAGTGACTTTATAAATCATTATCCCCCTTGTTTTCTGGTTTCAGAGGATTTCTAAGTTCCCTGGGCAGGTTCACACTGAACCACTTTTTCATAGATGGCTGCAACTGTAGTCTCCTCATAGAAACTGGATTAGAATTTCATTTGGAGCAGTATTTGCAATTAGGGTCTGACCTTAGACTTCATTGTCATCAGCAAACACTGAAAATTATTCTTTTTTTCTATTTGCATGATTTTTATTTCATTTGCTGACTTGGTCCCCTAAAATTAAGACTAATAGAAACCATATCAGCATTGATGGACCTCAGTATGTTTCTGGTTGAGCTCATTCTCCTCAGCCCCCTCACACCCTCACTCTCTCTGCCTTGCCTAGACAGTATTTCCATTTGGTACATTGTCTTTCAGTCACCTAGGTCTCAAAAATATCTTTGACCTAGTTTTCCTTTCTTTTACTGCTTCCTTTTATTTTCTCTCCCCAAGACACCTTGTGTAAGCATTCTTGGTGATTGTGGGCTAATAGATTCCTTTTCTCTTTTCCAAACATCACTCATGTTTTCTTTAAGACCAGGATTGGCATACTCCTCGAATGCGTTTTGTTCTTGGGTGCTGTCTGTAGAATTATAATCTTCTGTCTGGTGTTTGCAGTTCTTGAAAATGTTATTCATTGTTACCATGCTGTCTATTATTTCTTCTTGGGAAGAATCTGTCTTCCAAAGCCAACTCTTTACTGCCTCTGGACCTTCATGTACTATGCTGACTTCCTAAGCTTTTTTAGGGGAAAACAGGGAAGGCTTATTTATGTGTATGTGAAAGTCAGCCAAAATAATAATTCTAGCTATCCTGGATGCAGCAGACAACCCATTAGGAAAATGACCCCCAAATGACCAAAATAGCATTACAAAATAATAATGCTGCTTTTTAGTGTGAATAACACCATCCCATTCTCTGTGTTATCTTATTAAACCAATGATTCCTGTGCTTATAGGAGGAATACTTAAGCCCTCTTGCACAGAGTAATCATTTTACATACTTTTCAACAATCAGAAGAGGTTATTGGTTGGTGGGAAAGGAATCGGGCTTCTTCATGAGAAACTGAAGTAGCAGTAATGAAAACATGAGAGCAGGGAAAAGGAACCTGTGAGAAGTTTGTCAACCATATTTGACGTTCTGAACATCAGCCCCATGGTGAGATGCCCAGACGCCCTCACCCTCTAGTCCAGGAAGTAGAACCTGGTCACACCAGCTGGATGGCTGGATTAGAACTCCTCTTTCATTTAAAGCCCAATGCCAGTGTTTAATTGACTGTTCATTTTCTGCTAAAAATGAAAAGACACAATCACACACACACTCCACCACTAAAGAAAGCAAGGAAACATAATGAATTTGGAAACATTCTTAGCACAGTGGATGCTTTTTGTAAAGTTCTGGCTTTTAATGGAATAAATGGCAGTTGCCTTCTTTTTCTATCTCCCAGAACTGTTCAATCGGGTCCTTTAAACATCAGGGTGATTAAATGAAATGAATGAATCTGAAAAGTAAATTTCAGAGGGAACCCCTGCTTACATCACTGTGTGGGATGAATGAGGCCTTCCTGGAATTTGGGGAACGAGTGACATCTCAGAACCAAATCATATACTGTGTGCTTGTAATTACCACTCTCCTGACAACTGGAAAGTCCCGGACATGCTCATTAGACCCCTGCAATGCTCTGTGTGTGTATGTATGCACAGGTATGCAAAACATTAGTATTGCAATTTTACATCCAGCGGGGAATGGTGGCCAATCGTTTGCACAATTTGCCTTTCTAGAGGGCTCTCAAGAAAAAAAAAATGAAATTCAGGTGTCATTAGCATATTGTTCTTACTCCAGATGGTGCTGTCAGCTTCAAGGAAATCTGTGTTGTCACAGTGGAAGTGACAATGCCAGTTGGGACATGTCACTGGGAACTGATTCTTGATGCTCATCTGAACCTTCTTGAAAGCTCTTGCATATGTCGATTATCTTTGAAAGGAAAATACAGAAGCACATCATTTTACAGAAGCACATCACAGAATGCTTGTGATTTGTCAGAGGCGCACAGACTGGAGGTAGGAGCTTGGTGAGCACTGGGAGCACCAGCCACTGTTCCCTGGGTACTCGCTCTGTCCCTGGGGTCAGATGTCCTCTTGACAATTATATGATGATTGAGAAGCTGTCTATCTCGCGCTGTTTTCTTTAAGTCTCTTTA
>PVIJ01002778.1:40818-93959 GCA_004024925.1 Scalopus aquaticus
CCCTCCCTCCCTCTCTTCTTCCCTCACCTCTCCCTCCCACCCCCCCAACTTTGGGCTTCTTGTGCCCATGCCTGTTTCTTCTGTTCGTCACACATTTCTCTTCTCTTCAGAATAGTGTCTACAGATACCTCAGAACCTGTAGAACTGAACTCTGCGTGGGACCTCACTACCATCTTTGGAAGGGTTGTCAGCTGGGAAAGGTGCTGTTCCCTCAGTGGTTGGCCTCCACTTGGGAGCTGAATGAACACATCTGAAAGTGTTGTATTTCACTGCTACACATAGGAGACTTATATTCAGAATTATAGAGAGACTTTGGAGAGGTGGGGCCCCTTAGATTCATGTTCTTAATGGGACAAACCAATCACAGGTCTGGGTTTATGTAATTGTCATTCTCATGTACTTAATTTACTTTATTATCACATTTCAGCACTAGGACAATAAACCTACCTCAAAATCATCAAAGAAGCAGCTGATGGCTTGAGATCTTTGACCTTTTTTATTCTATTTATTTCCATCATCTAGGATAAAACTTTCCATGTAGCCTTTTTTTAAATAAACTCTTCTTGAAAGATATATTTAATTTAACTGTCATTAGGTAAGAGAATGTAAAAAGTATACACCCAAATGGTGCCCTCAATTGTGTGTGTGTGTATGTGTCTATGTGTGTATCTCTGTGTGTGCCTGTGCTTGTCTGTGTGTGTCTCTGTGTCTCTGTGTGTGTGTCTATATTGCCCTGTGTCTCTGTGTATGTGTGTCTGTCTGTGTGTGCGTGCGTGTGTTTCTGTGTATGTGGGTAGGAAGAGAAAGAATGATGGTGACATGAGTCAGGGAAAGGCTACATACAGGAGTTCCTTTTACTCTTGCAATTTCTCTTGAGTTTGAAATTACATCAAAATAAAATTTCACAGCAGCAGTGTGTGGGAAGCAGGACAGGGCCACCTTGTCCATCTGTCACCAAGAAAAGGGATCTTGAAAAAGCGTCTCACTCTGTTATCATAACCACAACTTGGAATAGTGCCAATTCCACTAACTTCACCCTGTGTGTAGACCTGATTCGTGTTCCTGCATCATGTGATCGGTGTAGAAGACAACACCTGGAAATGAAATTAATGGAATTTTTTCGCTAGCTCTTATTCACCCAGGGTCGCGTGTTTGGCCTCAAAGATGGGTTTTGGCAGGCCAAATTCTGGTTTCAGGAAGACCACCCGAGCCAGAGCGTGAGGAATGGCCTGGCTGCCCTTTTCAGTGCTGTCAAAGCAATTACTGGATAGTAATAAAAGCAAAGGCTAGTTATAAGCTCACATTTTTATCATTTATTTTATCTTAACTTTTACGAGCACAAACCGTGCTCAGCAGTCAGCTGGTTTCATCTGATGCAGGATGAGGCAATGATGTTTCATGAAAAGTACAGGTAATTTTTTATAAGAAGAAATAGAAAAAAATCCAACTTAAAGTTTTCGTGTGTTCGGTAAAGAAAAAAGTAACTAGTAGTCATGTAGCTCCTCTTACTACAACCCAGGACATGGAGGTTAAGCTGTGGAAATTATTTATTTTTGGTTCAATTCTGAGAACTTGACAATAAATGATTTATCATTTAAGTTATTATTCCCTGATACAAAGAAAAAGGTAAAAAAAGAATGGCTTCTCCAAAGGACAAACTCTAAACCAGCAGCCCTGAGACACTGAATTTTTATCATCATTTTAGACTATAAATTCTCCTTAAAATGCCTTCTCTGGCAAAACGGTCTCTCTCCCCTCTGGCCACGTCAGTTTGTGTGTCTGTGGTGGAGAAGTGTGGCTGGTTCTCCAAGAAAAGGGAATTGGCTCAATCAGGTTCTGCCCCCATTAGGTGAGGACCAAGTTTCTGGTTTTTGTCCCCCCCTGCCCCCAAGTTTCAGGTATTTATTAATCAGTGTCAACCCCAACTCAAGGCACCAACACAATTCCAGGCATTTAGAGGGGAGTTATTTCCTGGTTAAGTAGATTTGTGCGATGTCTTCTGGAAGACCTTCATCTTAAGCAACTTTACAGTGAAGTGTCTCATTTAGAAGTCTGACCGTCTTTCTTCAGTCTGTTGTCACCTCCATTCACTGAGTAGAACTTGGATTGATCATGGGGACCCAGTGTGTTCCGGGTTCTGGGTTATTTTTCCTGGCTCAACAATATCTGGATTGAACAAAGCCAGAAACACAGAGCTGCTCCAGTCCCTCCATCTCCACTAAACACACAAAGGGGCATCAAGCTGGGGTGCTTCTTGGCCTGACTGAGGAGCTGGCAGAGTGTGGCTGTGGGAGAGACTTTAGGCTGGGAAGGAGAGGACAAACCTGCACAGCCCAGCATTCTGGGCCCGGAGTTGCAAGGCTTAATTAACATCACAAGCTGGTTCTCAGAACATTGCCTCTTCACTGATAGGACACGTGAGCTGTGGCAGTCTCTCTGAGGCTTTTCCTTCCTCTTATAGGAGATAGGCCCTCATTGGTTTGATTAATACAGTGATTAAATGTCCTAACATTGACCAAGTCAGATTCAGTACAGCGGGGTGACTTAGCTGGCTGTGGGGTAGATGGATTAATCATGCTTTTTACTCCACTGGCCTCTGTGTCTGTCACCTGTGGCCTTGATCATGTTGATGCGGGAGGCGCTTGGGAGCGTGGGTGTGGGGCACACATGCCTGACTGTGGCCCCCTGGAGCATGGTGTGGGTGTGTGTAAGCGTGCACACCTGAGCCTAGAAGTGAGGGCTAGAAGGGCGGCGTCACTCAGACATGAGGGCGGCTGTGAGAGGACGAGTGACTACAGAAGAGGCAAGACCATGAGAGGACGCCAGAGAAAAGCCAGAGAAAGAACATAAAGATTCATGGGGGGCTGGGAGACTCAGTTGCCTGCCTGCCTCCCAGCTGCATCCTCTGCCCAGCCCTGGGCCTGCCAACTCACGGCCAGCCCGCCCACCTGCTGTGCCTGTGCGCCTGGTTCCCTGAGAGCATTAAAGCCTGCAAAATCCACCAAGGGCTCCAGACTCTCCTTTATCCATCTCCCCGAATCCATAGTGAGCCTGCCCTGTGCCTGCTGGTTCTGCACTGGCTGAGGCCCGACAAATGAGGTGACAGTGACTTTTCACTCATGTTCCTTCAGTTGTGCTCTCCGCATTGCCGATGAATGACAGTCCTCGGTGTAGTCAGTGAAAGGCTGGGGTGAATGTGTGGGTGCTGTCGGCTGGGATGTGGCCCGCACCTCCAGATAACTGGGGGAAGGGGGTTGTGGCATAGTGCACAAGGTGATTTACCTTGATTAGGATAGTAATGTACTGTATATTTTTCACCAGAAGCTAACCAAGGAATACAGCTTTAAAAAGCATTGTGATTCTTAACCATCTGCGTCTTCGAAAAAAGATGGTTGGTCTTAGTTGGTGGTGTTTTCTTTTATTTTCTAATATAGTGGCATTTAGTTTTCAGGTTCTATTTAATATTTATGTTCTTGGGAAGTTGGTACAGAGCAGGCAGCTTACCTCTGCTCTTCAAGCAGAGGTGGCGAGTAACAGGCGTGCCTGGTTCATATTCAGGTTAAGTTGCATGGAAGATTCTGGCACCCATTCTCTTGGGGGGTGTTTGTAGTTAGTAATGAAATCCTTAACTTCTGATTCTCCTTTGATTTGTGGGAGTTGGGAGTTTTTTCCCGCAAAACCAAAGGGGAAAACCGACCCAAGAAATCCCCGACTTTCATTAACACATCCCTCTTTATTGAGGAGTAAAAGGATTGTGCCTACATGCTGGTCCCTTTCTTAAGTCAAAACGTGAATGAGTTGCACCTGTGTGCACTGAGGGCTCATTTAAAAGGCTGAGACCTCCCGATGGCCCTGCAGGAAATGAGGTCATCTGTACTTTTGGCCAATGTGGCCCCTGCTGGTGGTAAGGCTCAGGGTCCCTGTTTGGCCTCCACTTGTGAATGGCTACAATTTTATTTATTTATTTATTTATTTATTTATTTATTTATTTATTTATTTATTTATTTATTTTCAAAACCTCTGGTTTATGAAGGAAAAAAGTTGTAAGATTAAAGACTCCTATGTCCTAAATAGGTAACATTTTCTGACACTGTAAGTATGTAGGGTTGTGTTGAGATAGTCACTGAAAAATGGTTTAGTCTCAGGATGAAGATGTAGGTGTTATTGTCTTTTCTACTGTTAAAGCAAGTGAGGAGGAGGGTCTCCCTGGTGGCCTAGGGGAGAAGTCTCAGCATTGTCATTGCTGTGGCCTGAGTTCGATCCCTGGCCAGGGAGCTGACCCACATAGGGCGCAGCAGACCTCTCCTGTCTCGCCTGCTGCTCCCCTCAGCAGTGGATTTCAGTAGATTCACCTTTCCTGCTCCCCACTCTGTTTTGGGTGAGTCCTCTCTCACCCGCACCTATGGCCTACACCCCAGTTCTTATATACAAAAGAAAAAAAAAAAAAGCAAGTAAGGGGATTTCTAAGGCAGACCCGTCCGGAACGTAGTATGACTACACTGACTTGTATGCGTGATCCTGAGCAGCTCACTTAGCTTCCCTGAGTCTTGGCTTTTCGAAATTGGTGTAGTTGGGCTGATTATCTGGAATTTCCTTTCTTTGTTGGTAGAGGAAAAGGATACAACAAACTGCGTTGATTCTGAGACTTCTGTATCTTTCTTTTTCTTTGGATACTGGGATATAAGATGAGTCTCATGAATCAGAAGAAACTTACAAAAAACATGAGCGACGCTAACAAGACTTCTGGACTGGAAAGCTGCCATTTCCCCACCTGTACAGCCTCCAACTGCGGAGGCTTTGCATTCAGGGCAGGATTCCCATCTCACTCTGCCCAGCTCACACATAGTAGGTACTGCTTAACTTCAATGCGTGCCTGCTGATAAATCAGCTCAACCCATAGTCGCCAAACTGGATTTTATTTCAACCTACTGCTTAGATTCTATTCTTGCTGTTGAAAAAACTTGTTCATCAACACCTGCCTTTTACCATAGATAGTAAAGATTGGTGGGTCCAAGGTACTGTTTCTATTCAGTGAGGAAACTGAACTTGGTGTCTGTCAAAACTTGAAACCTGAAACCTAGCATTGGACCCAGTAGACCCACTATGCTCAATGCACATAGTGGTACATTAGGTAGGAAAATCACTTAGGAAATATGGGGCCAAGGATACTCTTAGGAGCCACTTTGGCATGGTGAGGAATCATGAGCGAGGCCAGAGGTGCCACCGCCATACCCCTGTCTGCAATTCCTAGGACTTCATAGGAGTTTTATTTGTGGGAGTCAAAAAGTCCACAAGGAGGGCCTCCCTGGTGGGGCAGCGGTTAAAAGCTTAAGCACTGTGCTGTGGAGCTGTTGGCAGTGTCCACGTGAGTTCGACGCCCCGCCAGGGAGATTACTACATGGCGCGGCAGACCTCTCCTGCCTTGCCCGCTGCTCCCCTAGCGGTGTATTTCGGTCGATCTGCCTGTTCTGCTCCCCACGCTGTGTCTGGTGAACCCTCTCGCCGCCCCACGCCTCTAGCCTGTACCCCAGCTTGTATGCATAAATAAATCTTTTTTTTAAAAAAGTCCACATGGACATTTTCTTTATTCAAATTTTTTATTTGTTTTTGCATAGACGAACTGGGGTGCAGGCCAGAGATGAGAGGATTCACCAGAAGCAGAGTGGGGAGCAGAACAGGCGGAGCCACTGAAATCTACTGCTGAGGGGAGCAGCGGGTGAGACAGGAGAGGTGTGCTGCATCCTGTGGGTCAGCTCCCCGGCTGGGGATCAAGTGTAGGCTATCGGGGTGACAGACTGAGACTCACCTCCTAGGCTACCAGGGACAACCTCACAAGGCCGTTTTCGTGAGAATCTTCCTAATCAGATTATACAAAGAGGCGCATTTTCAAGGCAGCTGCAAATAAACTAGTGTTGGTGCAGTTTCTTACACTTCTGAGCTAGGTGCAATTTCTTGCATTATTGAGCTAGTGCTGGGGATGCTTCTGAATTGGGTAGTGCGGAGAGCCCAGTTTGCTATGGCCTGAGGGTTGGGGGTGGGGGCTAGTGATTCAGTCCCTCTTCCTGGGCCCAGCTGTGGGGAAACCGAGTCTCAGAGGGTAGAGGAATGCCTCGGGTTTTTCATTTCTTTTCTCTCTGTTGTCCACAGCCGCCACTGTTTGATGTGCTGTGACTGAGAATCAGCTTTTCACCGTCACTGCTATGCCTTTGGAGATGGAGCCCAAAATGAGCAAGCTGGCCTTCGGCTGCCAGAGGAGCTCAACCTCCGACGACGACTCGGGCTGTGCCCTGGAGGAGTACGCCTGGGTGCCCCCGGGGCTCCGGCCTGAGCAGGTAGGAGCCCGGGCATCCCCAGGGTTCTCCTTCCCAAGATTTCTGGTTTTTCAAGAACTTAAGAAAAAGATTTCTAGGTCATCATTGCCTGTTGCCATGCTACCTTCCCAAGTCCTCACTCCTCTTCAGATCATTTCAAATCTTGGCTTCTTAAAGTCACACCTCGTTTCTCAGTGAAAGTCTTCAGGCCCTCCCGGGAGCAGGGAGCAGAAGCCCTGCTCGGAGGCTGTTGGGCTGTCAGGAAAGTAATGACACATTTTTGCAGATGGTACAGAAAATACGTCATGACTTTTCTGACACCCCGATAGTTTTGCTGTAGTGAATGAAATCCGGAATACTGCATATACGCCTGCTAGGTGGACTTCTGAAGAATCCCTTTGGAGACAGTGAGAGGAGTCTGATTTTTTTAAAAGGAAAGTAACGACCAAAAGGTAATGCAAAGAAAGAAGCAGGTTTCCAGCGATGTGTTGGCTTTGAAAGGGCAGAAATACGGAGTTGTAAGAAACCTTCCGCAGCCTCCACGCTCGACCTTTGATAACCTTGCACGGGAAAGAACCTGTCATCACACAGTGGGAATTGGGGGAAAAAGCTAAGAGTGAATTTAGTACTTTGTATTGGTATTTTAAGGAAGATGAGAACATGCTAGATGCCTGTTTTTATTTTCCCTAAATCCTTATAACAATGACCTTGTTAATAATTACTGGTGATCGATATTATAAGGGTCAAGGCATAGTT
Organism: Scalopus aquaticus; assembly: GCA_004024925.1. NCBI lineage: Eukaryota > Metazoa > Chordata > Mammalia > Eulipotyphla > Talpidae > Scalopus > Scalopus aquaticus. The sequence goes on from PVIJ01002778.1 coordinate 47,886, forward strand.
TGAAATGAAAGGTGCCAGTTGGGTCCTTCTGGGGTATAGTTATGCTTTCTGGAGTCCTAATTCACCAGGATCCAGCAGGGCCTGGGTCACACGTAGCTGCTACTGAGTGTTTACAACTATAAAGACTCCTGTGGCTGAGGCAGTGGGGAGCAGTGGAGTGCCAGCACATCAGTTAGGAAAGCAATATTTTGACAAGTGACTTATCAAGAGAGAACCCCTTCTTCTAGCTCAGAATGGGTAGGCTTGATGTGATACAAAGATAGTGAAGCTCACAGCAAATCCCCTAATCTCCTTTTTTTCCTTGAATAACTTTCATTCTTTCTCAGCACTGCAGTATCCTTTAAAGGAGGTTCCTTTAAACACAACAGGGAGAAAGCCCAAACCAACCCCCCAAATGCATTCTTCTTTTCAAGTGAATTAAGTACAGCTCAATCCGGCTCCCCTCCAGTTCCCTCGGGGAAGTTGACTCCAGGTATTTAGAAAAGAGCACCCATGGAAGCGAAAGAAACTGATGCCTGAGTGAAGCTGATAAGGGAGAGTTTACAAAGTTAAACAAAACAGCTTTTGTCTCTCCAGTGTGTAAAATCGAGAGAGCAAATGAAATGCTTTTGTGTAGTTACACAGCCTGTGTGGTCACTTGCGGCCTTCACCCAGCACATCTCCTGACTGACCCTGGTGAGGCAGACTGAGGAACAGCAGCATTAAATGTGCATATTTTATGGTGCATAATTTATGACACCCCTAATTGTCACTACTAGTTGCATTCCTCAAGAGCAGTTGAGCAGCTGGATGCCAGCTAGCTGTGTGTTTGCAGTTGGCTGAGTTGACTCAGCTGGTCTTCTTGTGAGCCACAGAGGCCAAGCCCTAAAGATAATTTTTATTTATTTAGCATAGAAGCACTGGGGTGTAGGCCAGAGCTACAGGGGCTGAGAGGATTCACCAGAGAGTGGGGAGCTGAACAGGCGGAATGACTAAAATCCACTGAGGGGAGCAGCAGGCGAGACAGGAGAGGTCTGCTGCTCCATGTGGGTCAGCTCCCTGGCTGGGGATCATACTCAGGCCGTAGCAATGATAACGCTGAGACTCAACCCCTAGGCCACCAGGGAGGCTCTCACCTAAAGGTAATTTTTAAACAGAATAAGCTAAGACACTCACTGTGTACACGCTGACATCCCTCTCCCCCTCTCTTCCACAGATCCAGCTCTATTTTGCTTGCTTACCAGAAGAGAAGGTTCCTTATGTTAACAGCCCTGGAGAGAAACATCGAATTAAACAGCTTTTGTACCAGTTGCCACCACATGATAATGAGGTAAAATAACAGGAGGAAGGCTAATGAGAAAGAGAAAAAAAAAAACCCTACATGATAAGCATCTCCTGAGGCCCGTCATAAACCCAGTTCCCCACTATCCTTGCCTTTCTTCAGCTAAAATGTGCCAGAGAATACAGCTCTCCATTCTTTCAGAGAGGAAAGGATGTCTGTGCAATAAACTTAACACAAGGTGGTTTTTATTGTGCTTATAGCCATCCACCATTATCAGGAGCCTAGAAATTCCTGAGACTTCCCTGTGCCTCTTTCCAGAGCCAGCGCTTTATGAGAGTTCAGGACCCACAGAGCTCAGGGCTGTAGAATGTCGAGTCAAAGTGCAATTAACAAGTTGAAACCTTTTAGAAAGGTTAATATCGTTCTTTTATTTTTTAGTGCCTCTGCTGATAATAAGAGTTTGTACATTTTTTTAAAAGATTTATTTATGCATACAAGAACTGGGGTGTAGACCAGAGGAGTAGGGGGTGAGAGGACTCACCAGAGACAGAGTGGGGAGCAGAGCAGGCAGATAGACTGAAATCCACTGCCGAGGGGAGCAGTGGGTGAGACAGGAGAAGTCTGCTGCATCATATGTGGGTCAGCACCCCGGCCAGGGATCGAACTCAAATTCATGCTGCAGTGGCTACTGATGGCTTGGATAGCGCTGAGACTTTCTCTGCACCACCAGGGAGGCCCGAGTTCAAACGTTTCTTATTTAAACAAAAAACCAGACTGTTCCTTCCAATTGCAGTTGCCTTTTGCGAGAGAGGCTACAAGATTTGGTGTCACAGCAAAGGTACACGGTAATTTTTAAGTTGGGGCTTCATGACGCAATCCAGCAGAGCTTGTTTTAATTTCCTGAAACGTGAATCCTGGTTAAAAAGACACTGGGGAAGGGGGCTGTGTCCCAGTGCGTGCTTCTGCTCCCCTCTGTGAAGGTGCGGTATTGCCAGTCCTTGAGTGAAGAGGAGAAGAAAGAATTGCAAGTGTTCAGCGCCCAGCGGAAGAAAGAAGCCCTTGGGAGAGGCACGATCAAGCTCCTGTCCAGAGCGCTGCTGCATGCTGTGTGTGAGCAGGTAGCCTTGTGGGTGGAGGGCCCGGCGGGGTCACGGGGTGGCCGAGGCAGGGGCGTTGGAGCCGCCAGAAACTAAGGAAAGGCAACGTAGCTTTCTAGTAAACGGGGACTGGTTTGATGTTCCAGCTGGCCGCTCTGCAGGGGGTAACGGGCAGTCAGGCTGTCCTTGCAAAAACATTGGCTGAAATCCCGCCTTGCCTGGGACCTGAGCTGGAGGAAGGTGCTGGATACATCGAGTGTTCAAACAACGCAGAGACATAATGAAGACATTCACAGCCTCCTGGCTGGTCAGAGTGGGAAATGAATGGGGAGGGAAACGGCTCCGTGTGAGAGCTGACACCGTCCTCAGAACCAGGGTTCTCAGCAGCGCGTCTGGGGCCTGGTTCTTTCAGTTGAGAATCTCCAATCCAGCGTGAAAGAGTCTTTGAATCACTAACCAGAGGGGACAGAAATAAAATCCCGACGAACGCAGGGTTTCACGTGAAGTGGGGAAGGCTGAGAATTCAGTCATTCCACAGGACATTTTTAATTCAGATGCTTGTGTTTTCAGTGTGGCCTGAAGATCAACGGCGGCGAGATTGCCGTGTTCGCGTCCCGCGCGGGGCCCGGGATCTGCTGGCACCCGTCCTGTTTTGTCTGTTTCACATGTAATGAGCTGCTGGTCGACCTCATCTATTTTTATCAGGATGGGAAAATTCACTGTGGCAGGCACCACGCTGAACTGCTGAAGCCACGGTGTTCAGCATGTGACGAGGTAAAAACAAAGAGCTTGTCCCTTAACATTAGAAAAAATAAGCTTCTTGTAAGCCAGTGTTCCACTCTTCACCTCTACGCAAAATAGAGACATCCTCCTCTGCTTGGGTGTTTGAGATAACCTTGCACATAGTGGGATGCCCGTAATGGATGGGAGGGAAAAAAAGTTACAAGAGTATGTGGCAGGTGATCTTATTTTTGATTTTTAAAGATTTATTTTTATTTATTTATGCATAAAGAACTGGGGTATAAGCCAGGGGTGCCGGAAGTGAGCAGATTCCCCAGAGTGGGGAGCAGAACGGGCAGATTGACTGAAATCCACTGCTGAGGGGAGCAGCGGGCAAGAAAGGAGAGGTCTGCTGTGCCATGTAGGTCAGCTCCCTGGCTGGGATCGAACTCAGGCCGCTGTGGTGACAGCACTGAGACTTAACCCCTAGGCCACGAGGGAGGCCCCAGTTTCTCTTTTCTATCCCAAGATCTCATCCAGGTTCCTCACTGCATTTATTTATTATATCGTCTTAGTCTTTTTCAGTCAGTGACAGTCAGCTTTTACACATTTATCTGTTTCTAAAGTTTTTTCAGTGACATGCTATTTGACTTTTTTTAAAAACCAAAAACACAAATTTTAAGTAAAAATGTCTTTAATCTGGAGATGGCCACTGGATCAAAGAAAGCGTTATCCACACAGGTGCTGTTCATCAGTCCCGCAACGAAGTAGTTATAATTATGTGGACTCCACATGTTGTATTTTCTGTGAAAACTCACTGTGACCACTATAACATTTCATTGTTAATGTATTCTTTGCCAGGTTATGCCAACAAAGTGATTAGGGAGTAAAACCATGACCAGTGAATTATCTCCAAAACTCAAAATCAGTTTTCTTCTTCAAAGTTTAAGCCAGCTCTAAGTTTCAAATTCTGTTCTTGTTCTGCAACCCTATCAAGCTATTTTAAGCCTGAGGCCACAAGCAACAGCGTTAGCAGTGATTTTTTGAAAGAGCTCGTGCCTGTCAATTGCCCAGAAAATAGGCAGTTACTTGGCCTTTGGACAAGTTCCCAGTAACTTTCTCTCATCCAATGGTTTTCTATTTCTTTTAAAAGATCATTTTTGCCGACGAGTGCACAGAAGCTGAGGGTCGCCACTGGCACATGAAGCACTTCTGCTGCCTCGAGTGTGAGACGGTTCTGGGAGGACAGAGGTACATCATGAAGGACGGCCGTCCCTTCTGCTGTGGCTGCTTCGAGTCTCTGTATGCCGAGTACTGTGAGACCTGTGGGGAGCACATCGGTGAGTCCGGAGCTCAGCCTGGCTGCTCTGCTACATCACCAGTTATTCTCATCCTCCAGTCTTTTTTTTTACTTGAAGTATAATTTATATACAATGAAATGTACAAAGCCTTCAAAAGATTCTGTTTGGTGAGTTTTGACAAATAGACATCTAGTTGATTCTCATGATTTGCATCATGACATTCTATAAAAGTCACCTAGATTATCAAATGCTGCACCATTGCTCCTAGTGGAAATACGGGGCTAGACTTCTGCAGGCTTCTGTCATATCTTCATCGACTGATGGATAACGTAATCCTGTTTCATGAGTGTATCAGTTTAAGACACTTTATTTAATACGTATTGTTGACTCACTAACAGTGAACTCAGAGCCGGCAGCTCGAAACTCATGACTGAAACTTACCTTGACACACACGTTTTCTTGTATTGCACGCCACAGCCTTCTGTCCATAGGAACACTAGCCAGCACTTTGGTACTATGTTTGGGGGCCATTTTGAGCAGTGAAATCAACAAAATAGCACACACATGTACAGAAAACACAGATGAATATATCATGAGCATGTCACTTCTTTAAAATCTGAATGCTAAAGCCAAAGACAGAACATGGCTTTGTCTGACCGCCACTGGGATTATGTATGTCAACTCAAATTATGGGCCACTCTACACATGTCCAAAAGTGACCTTGAGAGCTCTGCAGGTCTTGACTTAGGGCTACAAATTAATTTTTTTAAAGATTTTTATTTTTATTTATGCATAGAACTGGAGTGCAGGCCAGAGGTGTGGGGGTGAGAGGATTCCCCAGAGACAGAGTGGGGAGCAGAACAGGCGGATTGACTGAAATTCACTGCTGAGGGGAGCAGCGGGCGAGACAGGAGAGGTCTGCTGCGCCATGTGGGTCAGCTCCCTGGCCGGGGATTGAACTCGTGCCGCAGTGACTGGCGATAGCTTGATAGTGCTGAGACTTAACCCCTGCACCACAAGGGAAGCCCAACAAATTAATTTTAGGAAATAGACAAATTCACAAATATGGAATCTGTGACAAGTGAGAGTTAATTTCACCTGGGTGACTCACAGCCCTAATGAAATATGGAATATCCCCATCGTCCCTGACTCTCCTTCATGCCCACAGTCTTTCTTTTCTGTTTCTTCCTTCTTTGGTTCAAAATTGGACCATAACCTGTTATTCTATCCTTTTCAACCCAGGCGTTGACCACGCACAGATGACCTACGACGGGCAGCACTGGCACGCCACAGAAGCCTGCTTTTCTTGTGCCCAGTGTAAAGCCTCTTTGTTGGGATGCCCCTTCCTTCCCAAACAAGGTCAGATTTATTGCTCAAAAACATGTAGCCTCGGAGAAGACGTCCATGCCTCAGATTCTTCCGATTCTGCATTTCAATCAGCTCGATCAAGAGACTCCAGAAGAAGCGTCCGAATGGGCAATAGCAGTCGGTCAGCTGATCAGTGTAGACAGTCTCTTCTCTTGTCCCCTGCTCTGAACTACAAGTTTCCTGGCCTTTCTGGCAATGCAGATGACACCCTGTCTCGGAAATTGGAGGACCTTAGTCTTGCCAGGCAAGGTGTGAGTTTCGTCAATGAAGAATTTTGGAAAGGCAGGGTAGAGCACGACACCCCAGAAGACCCCGAAGAATGGGCTGAGCATGAAGATTACATGACTCAGCTCCTCCTCAAGTTTGGTGATAAGAGCCTCTTTCAGCAGCAGCCCAATGAAATGGATAGTCGCGCTAATGAGCATTGGCTCTCTGATAACATGGTTAAAAATAAGACCGAGATGAAGCAAAATAACCAGAGCCTGGCAAGTAAAAAATACCAGTCTGATATGTACTGGGCACAGTCACAAGATGGACTGGGCGACTCTGCTTACGGCAGCCACCCAGGCCCAGCCAGTAGTCGAAGGCTCCAGGAACTGGATCTGGACCACGGGGCTTCGGGATATAATCCCGATCAAACACAGTGGTATGAAGATTCCTTGGAGTGTTTGTCAGACTTGAAACCAGAGCAGAGTGTTCGGGATTCTATGGATTCTTTGGCTTTGTCTAATATCACAGGTATGTAATCTAGGGATTATAAGGACTTTGAAAAAGGAGCTACTAACAAGTTTATTTCAGATACTACAGTTAAGTACCAGTAGAGGCTAAGGATGGAAAATGTGTGTGTGTGTGTGTGTGTGTGTGTGTGTGTGTGTGTGTGCAAAGTTTCAGTGGAACACAGCCATACCTACTTGGAAACGTGTGTGTGTGTCTGTGTGTGTGTGCGCGCGCATGCGCGCGCACTTTCCTTTCTTTTGCACAGAACTGGGGTGTAGGCCAGAGGTGCAGGGGGTGAAAGGATTAACCAGAGACAGTGTGGAGAGCAGAACAGATGGATCTGCTGAAATCCACTGCTGAGGGGAGTAGTGGGAGAGACAGAAGAGGTCTGCTGCGCCATGTGGGTCAGCTCCCTGGCCTGGCCGGGGATCAAACTCCAGCTGTAGCTGCAAGCACTGAGACTCAACCCCTAGGCCACCAGGGAGGCCCCACACATCTTTTTTCAATGCAGTCCTTCAGGGTAGGTATTATTATTATTATCCCTACTTTGAAGAGGAAGAAATTTGACTTATTTGGATAATGGATTGTGCATCTGTGAAAGATTCTAGATTCTCTGAAATATACTACATGAACTGCAAGATTTTAATCTCAGCCTGAGCACTTTCTAAGCCTATTCTTTCTTGTATCGTTTCCCAAATTGCCCTATGGCAATAGTCTGAAATAGCAAATACTTTTATTCAGATTGTAAAATAATTTCACTTGAATGTTTTCAAAGCACCTTCACATCAGTTCTCCTCATTTTATCCTTAAAGCCACCCTGAGCTGCATGGAGTAGATAACACTGCATTTTACACATGGAATGTGACTCACCAAGAGCCCACGCCCAGCTTGACATAGACTTTGAAGGTCGGGCCTACTGCATTGCCCTCCTGAGTCTCATAGGTGCTGTGTCTTTTGATACAGAAATATTGAATGGAGTCACACTATGACATCCAATCACATTACTGTAAAATAGACAGGGAAGGTATCAGAGGCTGCCCGCTGCCAGGGATGACTGGGCCAGGTGCTGGAGTGGCAAGTCGGAGCAAGACAGCCACCCTCCTAACTGCTGTTGGACTTGCCCGAGATAAGGCCTACAGTGAAGGGGGTTGAGGCACAGTGGGCAAGCCCCATGCCAGGTGTTTTAAAATTTAGTACCAAAAAGCAGACACCATTTGGTCAATATAAAGTGGCAAGATGGATATTCCTTGACAATCATGGGTTGAAAAACAAGCTCCCTTTAGAAACCAGGGAGTCATGTGGCATCTATTTGACAAATAAGCACCATTTCCTCTGTGTCCCTAGCTGGATTATTATATTCATTTTCCTTAACTTGCCTGGACCTTGTAACAAAGGAGAGTGATAGCAATTTGGAGAAAAGCTTTAAAGTAAGATGAATCTGAAGTGTCACAGGATGTTATGGGTCGAAGGAGAAGAAGACTGGATGCGCATCTAGGTCAGGAATTGGCAAACTTCTCCACGAAGGCTAGATAGTACTTTTGGGGCCAGAGTGTGTTGCAACTACTCAACTTTCATTGTAGAAAGCAAGCACAGCTCATTCGTAGCCAAGTAGGTACGGCTGTATTCCACTAAAACTTTGCACACAGGCTATGGCTGGATATGGCCCTTGGGCTGTGGCTTGCTGGCCGCCAGCATAGATGTAAGATAAGAAAGTCTAAGTAGAAGAAAGGGATCTTCAATGGTGGCCATGTGACTGCAGCGGAGGATTGATTTGAGATGTTCAAATAAATAATCTGGCTTTCATCGCTAGAGAGGCAGAAGCTTCTTCATCTCCTGTTAACAAACTCATGAAGGGGTTTTTATGAAGAGCTTTTACATGTTTGTTGCTCACGCCAAGTGCTGTAAATAATGTTTGGCTCCATTACAGCTGGCTCATTGGAGAGGCAATGCCCCTGTATCAACGAACAAAATTCATACCTCCTCTCGACAAAGTACAGATAGAACTTTGGTTTTACCTTATGGGTGTTAATCAGTATGAAATTTGGGAGAATTTTCTCTGAGATGCTCCATTTCGGTAACATTTTGTAACTGCAAGGGTATCGAGATGACTGGGAATCATGGCTTCTCTCGGCTTTTCTTCTAGGAGCTTCGGTGGACGGAGAAAGCAAGCCCAGACCTTCGTTATATGCTCTGCAGAACTTTGAGGAAATAGAGGCCGAAGATTGTGAGAAAATGAGCAACATGGGCACTCTGAACTCTTCCATGCTGCACAGGAGCGCGGAATCCTTGAAGAGTCTAAGTTCAGAGTTGTGTCCGGAAAAAATCATGCCTGAGGAGAAACCAGTCCACCTGCCAGTGCTCCGGAGGTCCAAGTCTCAGTCCAGACCGCAGCAGGTCAAGTTCTCCGATGACGTCATTGACAATGGAAACTATGACAACATCGAAATCCGGCAGCCTCCCATGAGCGAGAGGACTCGGAGACGGGTCTACCATTTTGAAGAGCGGGGCTCCCGGCCTCACCACCATCGCCGCCGGAGAAGCAGGAAGTCCCGCTCTGACAATGCCCTGAACCTTGTCACCGAGAGGAAATACGCTCCCAAGGACAGGCTGCGCCTCTACACGCCCGACAACTACGAGAAGTTCATCCAGAGCAAGAGCGCCCGCGAGATGCAGGCCTACGTGCAGAAGGCCGACCTCTACGGGCAGTACGCGCACGCCACGTCCGACTACGCGCTGCAGAGCCCCGGCATGAACAGGTTCCTGGGCCTCTACGGCGAGGACGACGACTCCTGGTGTTCTTCCTCCACCTCGTCCTCTGACTCAGAAGAAGAAGGCTATTTTCTCGGACAGCCAATTCCTCAACCCCGGCCGCAGAGATACGCCTACTATTCAGACGACCTCTCCAGTCCCAACTCTGCGCTCCCCACGCCTCAGTTCGGTCAGAGGACAACTAAATCCAAGAAGAAAAAGGGCCACAAGGGCAAAAACTGTATTATTTCTTAACCTAGTAGCTGTGGAGGTCATGTTTGAACTCAGCCATTCACCCTCTTGAATCGTATCTTTTTTCCCCCCATAGGAAGTTACTAAGATAGTTTAAAGTGCTTTGCCCATGTAAATGAGACCCTGACTGCTGTTTACAGTATCTGACTAACATTTGGAAGGTGTGATTTCTCCAGTTTACCCTCCTTGGATGGAGCCAGGTTGACAGAACATCTCATACCTGTAAAGTATGTCACTTTTGTACAGCTGGTGTTGGTCTCCAGTCTGCAAGAGAATCCTCAAGAAACTGCCAGAAGGTGATTGGATGGGGATGTTGATTTTAGACAATGGAGAACTTCAGCTGCCTTTGTAAAGCAATAGTGTTTGTCATCCCCTGACTCCAGGTTGGCCTGGGGCCTGATGGGTCTGCCTCGTTGTGCGGGGTGCAGGTAGCCATGCTGACCAGGTCAGCCCCCCATTGTGGGAGACCACCTTGTCCCCTCTCACCCCTCACTAGCCAGGTAGACATCGTATTAGCTCCAGCTACAGATGGAAACATTGCTATTTATAATGTAGTATTTCATAGACTTAAGTGTATTCCTAATTTAATGGTGCAAATATTAATGTACATACTGTACAGTTCAGATTTTAAAGCTGATATTTTTATATCCCTGAATTGCAAGATGTTTGTTACACTGCAGTGCTAGATTTGTTAGGGAACCAGAAACAGCATTGAAGGATGAAATGATTGCTTGTATTTTAGTCAGGGTTTATAAGTTTAGACAAATTTATATTGCCTAGTGATGGAAAGTTGAATTTTTTTTTTTGATTTTTCAGTACTAAAAAGGCTCTGTATGCATGGTGAGGCTATGTAAATACTCTGTAAAACTGTGGCCCTATTAATCTTACGAGTGTTATTTATGGGTCAAGCAATGTAAACTGTATAAATGTAAAAACAAACAAAAAAACCCGCACATACCCCTGGAATATACGGTAAAAAACAAGTAGAAACTGTCTGGGCAGATGTTTCCCCCCTACCGGAGGGTGGGAGGAGGGGCTTCCCCTTTTAGCAAAGTGGTGAATCTCTCGTGGGAAGGGACCCAACCTCCACGGATCTGCCTTTCTGTGGCAGAGGATTTTATCAATTCATTGCTTGGAGAGAAGTTATTCCTTTTTGTCCCTCCCTTTCTGCTAACTTGTTGGTCTTTAGCAGCAGTTTTGAAACTTGGCCTTCTGGTTATTTTCTTTAAAACTCTTGAAATTACAGGATGCTGGCGACTTCACGTTAATGGGAGATACTAACTTCAAGGGGAAATGATGTCGGACTGGAATTGTTCTTGCACACACGTTACAGTTCTAACTAACGGTCACCTACAGTCCTAACTGACGCTATCTTGGACCATTGAGGAGGCATTTAATAAACACTTGATAAATAACAACCAACTTTTTGAACACAAGTCTTTGCAACACACCCAGATGAATTCCATGTTGCGCCTCTGTTTAGCCATGATGGATTTGCCACTCTTCTACCATTTGTTTGACCCCTGTGCCCACTTGCCCCTACTCATAGTTGGGAAGTGGGGCTGGAGGCACAGAGGCAAGCTACAAAGCTGTATTTACTGGGATGGGGAAGAGCTGTTAGACCCCAGAGAGTAAGGACATCAATGCAACAGGCAAACCAGTATCATCGACTGTGGCTGGACTACTGGCTGGCCTTTAGAAATGCAATAGTGAGAGATGACCATATAGTCATTTCCCTGGTCTTGGTTCATTCTAAAAGTGAATGAAAGTGAAAAGGAAAGGAAGGTCTCAAAAAAAATGGACACCGACACTCCTGGACAGGTAACTGTTGGTTTTCCACACGTCATCAGTTGCCCTCTGTACCCATGTCTAGTGTATTCTTCAGCTGTTCAAAGCCTCATTGTAGAAATGTTTTTTTAAAATGGTAGCACACTATACTTACAGTGATTGGCTTTTTCTCACTTTCTACATGGACATTTCACATTAGTACATAAAGTCAGGCGTCACTTAATGAGATAGTCTGAGAAATGTGCTGGTAGGTGATGTCACTGTGTGACTGTCACAGTATAACTGCGGACACCTGGACAGTAACGGCCACTCCATGCTTAGGCTATGCAGCATTTAGGGCTCATGCCCGGGGGCAGGGGGGGGCGTCTACCTCATTTGTGACAGTGGAGTAACAGTCCACTTTTAGATATACCCGTTTTCCTCCAATAGAAATTCTCCGGATTGACATTTACACTGATAGTGGACAAAGGGGACCTCTCTGGTGGCACAGGGGTTGGTCTCAGCTCTATCACCATACCAGCCTGAGTTTGATGCCCAGCCAGGGAGCTGAGCCACACAGACAGCGCACAGCAGACCTCTCCTGTCTCACCTGCTGCTCCCCTTGGTTGTGGTTTGCAGTGGAGCTGCCTGTTCTGCTCCCCACTGTCTCTAGTGAATCCTCTCATCCCCCACACACACCTCTGGCCTACACCCCAGTTGTTCTACACACAAACACAAAATAATGTGTAGACACAGAGACAACATAAACAGTATCAAGAATATGAAACCAGGTCTCTCAGATAATATTGTTTGATAGCATTTCAATGACTGAAACAAGCAACGGACACAGGCAAAGAGCTTACTGGCTAGTATAAATCCACCACAGCGTTGGCCTTAGAATGTACAAAGTGCACCAGACCTCAGGATTGCGGAGATCTGGGTTAGGACACCTACCTCTCGGCAACTCGAGTCGGTTACCTGCTCTGCCCCAGTTTCCCCTCCTACAAAATGAGAGCATAGACCATCTCAGAGTTTCCCTTCCACTTCAGTGAAGACGGAACTCAATTTTTTGGGTCAGTCATCAGAAAAGTCTCCCCACTCAGCATAACAGGCTGTTTTCCCTTTTACCAACATACAATGCAATGCTTCCTGAAAGAATAATCCCCCAAAGGCCTTATCATGGGAGTTGGGATCTTTTTTTTAAAGTTAGCGCTTTTTTACATTCATGCTTGGAATTAGGAGCGAGCGAGGGGTGAAACTAAGTTACGAAAAAGAAGTTGTGGATAGTTATCACTCCCTTTCTGTGCATATGCTTCAAGTCGTCTTTGTTGGAGTCCTGAGATTGCACTGAGTATACCGAAGCCAGTATTTTCGTCCCTTGTTTTATTTATCCAGTTACCAGGAGCAAAATAAATCCCGCCCCCGCCCCCCCATCTCAGAAGGCTGCTATTGGCAGCAATCTTAGCCTTGAATCTGAACATGTTGTAAGCAAAGCTGACGCAGCGCTGGCTATGTTTAATTAATGTTGGTTCCTAGAATAGGAGAGTTGGATTACCAGGTTCAGTCCATTTAAATGGTTCTTCTCAAACTCCACCCTCCACAGCCAGAGCTGAGCCCCGGGCTGCGCTGTGGCCATGAAAGCCATAACCCTACATGCTATTATCCCGTATGTACCTCAAAGGTGTTTCTAAAACAGAGCCAAAGCCATAGGACCCAATATGGAAGGTGGTATCAACTGAGGATAAAGTGAAAAACAGGAAAAATCTACTGAACTGGAAATTAAATTTTCTCAAGGATCTTGTCAAGTATTGTTACCCATCCCAATCCACAAGTGTGTGCAGCCATCAAACAGCTAGCGAGCTGGGTCAGGGTGTGCACCTACTTCTGAATGCTCAGCAGTTTTCCCCTCTTCTAAAAACAGTGAGTTTACACTGCAAAGAGCGGAGTAAAACCCTGGCTCTCCCACTTCAGTTACATGACCTTAGGCAGTTAGCACTTATCTTGCCCTTGACTGTACATGAAACAATCCTTACTGGCTTATGAGGTAAAAATAGTTGTGAATCAGATACTAAAATGGTGGTTCTAACCTTGTTCAGATTGTGAAGGAACCAAAAAACATAGCTCTGCTCAGAATTCTATTTAGTATATTAAACCCAAAATATTTTATGCACTAGTCACTATAGTACACTAGATTCTACCCTATAAGAGTTGTGGAACAAAGTTTAAAAACTGGGAAACTCCTACCAAAGTAGGGCTAATCCTGTATCCATATTCCCAGCTTAGTAGGGGAGGGGAAAGCTCTCTCTCCTTTACTCAACAAGATTGGTCTCAGAACAGGCGAGCCAAGGAGGTCCAGGCTTTAGAGGTCCAGTTGGCCCGGGGATGAGATGCTTAGAGAGCGCGCCATCCTGCTCCTTGGAGCCTGGGATGGAGTGGGCTGCTCCAAAGTAAAGGAAATGTGGGCCTCCCTGGTGTCACAGAGGTTAAAGTCTCAGGACTATCAAGCCATCACCAGCAGCTGCAGCCGGAGTTCCATCCCCGGCCAGGGAGCTGACCCACATGGCGCAGCAGACCTCTCCTGTCTCATCCGCTGCTCCCCTTAGCAGTGGATTTCAGTTGATCCACCTGCTCCACCCTCTGAAGCCTCTCACACCCCACCCTCACACCTCTGGCCTATACCCTAGTCCTTGTATGCATAAATAAATTAATCTTAAAAAGCAAACAAAAAAACCCAAGAAAACGTGATCCTCATATAAGCCTCACTATCTAGTAAACCCGCAGTGCTCAGAACCCCAGTGGGAGACTTCTCTGGCCATCCAGATGTGCATGAGGCTTTACCAATATTTGTCATGATGTGAGATTTTATAATAGACTTGATTAGCTCAGTGAATTGGCAAAGTCTTTTTCACAATCAATCCCCATTATCTACCCCCAGATCAATTGTAATGAAGTCTGGATGGGCACCAGCCTGCTGAGTGTCCACAGAGCTCATCCTCAAGATCTAATGTGCCCGGCAGGCGAGCTGCCAACAAGAAACCAGTTCACATGGCTCATGCAATAAGGCATTTGAATCCTATTCCACGTACAGTCCAGTGCTTCTCCTCCAGGGGTCATGCAGGGATCCAGTTTCTTCTCATCTTACATTTCTTTTTTTAAAGATTTATGCATACAAGCTGGGGTACAGGCTAGAGGCGTGGGGTGGCGAGAGGGTTCACCAGAGACAGTGGGGAGCAGAATAGGCAGAGCGAAGGAAATACACTGCTGAGGGGAGCAGCCGGTGAGGCAGGAGAGGTCTGCAACGCCATGTGGGAATCTCCCCGGCTGGGCGTTGAACTCACGTAGCCACTGCCGACAGCTCCTCAGCGCAGTACTTAACAGCTGTGCCACCAGGGAGGCCCCTCATCTTACATTTCTGCAGCAAATCAGAGCTGGGTTGCTGCTGCTCTTTTGGGAAGGGATCAGAGAGTATGAAGAAGACATCTGTTATCCTGAGGGTCCCGGCCTGAAAGATGCGCTAGGTCCACTCAAATCCCACAGGAGAGAACAAAGCCGCTTAATGAAAACTAACTGCAAATACAATTGTAATTAGGCAAATGCAGTCCTAATTAGCCAGAAATGTGACTCGATTTCAACAGCATGTAAGAAGAGAACAGATTCTGCTAACTCCCTTAGTTACTGGTTCCCCTCTTGCCCACTGAATTGGTGGACCTCAGTACTCTCAAAAGAACTGGCAGGCAGGAAATGAACAGTTTTCCCAAACACCCCGCACGCAGGGATCTGGCAGAGTGCCCACTGCAGCCGAGGGCTGGTTCAGCAGGGAGTACTGTCCACCGGGAGTGTTTCGGGAGTGACCGGATCACCATCTCACAAGTCCCTGCCAAGGAACTTAGGGTCCCATGTAAGAAACTCTGAAATGGAGCTGAAGGCACATGTAATCCTTGGCTGGTGTAGCTGAGGCTTTTCTTAAGAGGCTCTGGCTTCCCTCCCTTCAAGAGTGCCTCTGGGTCTGTGAACTGGCTGTGGGCTGGGAACTGGCCGAGGGGCTAAGAAATTGGCATACTTTGCAAGGGTAAACACAAAGGTATTATTTTCAACAATTCTGAAGTAGGAAAGGATAAACTTCAAGCATTCCACATCCTTCACATTCTGCTTTCAACCTACCTTGGCCTGCATTTATTCTTTTTCCTCCGCAACCAGCATCAGTCACACACACACAGAGCTTTCCCCACACCCTTCTCTCCTGTGGACTTCAAATATTTCCCCTTTGCTGCCTGAGTAAGTCCTACTCACTTCCTTTTGGATCATCGACTAAATAGGAGTACTCAAAATGTTCCAGAATGCTCGCAGCCAGGCGACCGCAAGGTTCTTACCCCCAGGAGTTTTAATTCCACAATTACCTGAAACTCATTCATAATCATACAATCATTGAGAACTACACTGTGCTCCATCTCGTTTAACTGCCTTCTCAGCTAGCAAGACTAGACGCTAAGCCAACAAATTTAATAGTTTCTCAATTCACAAACTCCCTCTGTCCTACATGCTGAGTAGGTGAGCTGAACACAAAGAAGGAATCTTGCAGTAGAGTAATAAAAAATTGACATTTCAGCAAAACATTAAGTCTGTTAAAGAGAAAAAAATACAATCTATTTCAACCTGGTTGCTTTATTTTATTTTGCACTTTTTTAATATTTATTAATTTATTTTGCACTTTTAAAGTTCACAAGTAACCTCACAATAGCTGCTTTTCCTGCTGATCATCAAAGCTTTATGGTAAGAGAATGAAAATTTGATCACATCAATTGAGTTACTCAGAAACAATGGATAATTAACAAACTTTCTTTAATCAAGAACATTTTGCAAAATACACACTCTGATACACATCTGAATTGTCTGTCCTGAAAGTAAACAAACAGCTTAGAAAAAACAAACAAATTTAACACTGACAAGCATATCAGGGTAATGCTGATAGCAAGCTACAAATAGCTTTAGATGGTGAATATAACTGGGGAACAGGAAGAAAGACATTATCTGTTGAAGCTACATTTAAAGGCATCTGTGAGGAAAACTGCTCTAGTAGAGTTAATTTTAACAATGTAAACAACTCCTCTGCCTCAATGGTAGTTTCTCAAGTTTTATTTTTAAATTTAGGAGATCTTGACTGAAAGAACGCACTCCTGGATTGCAATATTTAAGGTGGGGAAAAAAAGAATATTTAAGGAATATTTAAGGTGGGGCAGGGGGAAAAATACAATCTGTACTTTCTTAGTCTTTCTAAAGTGGGTAACAAATAAAATCACTGTTCACATTAGAGAATACACGAGATGATGGGTGGGGATTGGCTTATATACAACACACAAATGGCAAAAATAAAAATCCAAGGTGCTTTTATATAGGGAACTTAAGAAAATAATTGATGCCTTTATTTTTTGAATTTGTGGAATGGCATAATACATATGTTGAGACCATCCATTATAGGACCCACTCTATTTATACTGCTACTTTTTGCTTTTAATATAATTTTTATCTACTCTGCAGTAGCTCTTTAGATATTGTCAACAGAGCTCACAAAAAGTAATGCCAGAATTCAAATGAGAAGTGGAAATGGAAAGATGATGGAGAGGATAAAGAAATTGGGTAGTAAAAACAAACATGATTTTTAAGGTTTCCTAACTAATGCCACAACATTACATATTTTGGACAAATGCCACTGGGCAGCTGGGAGTGACCAGGAAATGGACTATCCTAAATGCAAGATTCCTCACTCACTAACCCGTGATCTGGACAGCTTATTCACTGTTTTCATACGGCTTGGTAAGGGGTAGTTGGGTTCACTGCCTGCTCTGCTTTTTAAACTTTTTTTTAAGAACACTTTTGCAGGGTTAAAAACCCCTAAAAAGGTCTGCAACAGAATAAGAAAGGGATAATCTGTAAATGGTTTAACCATGGCCATGTGATCAATCACCTTCCTTCTTGGGGAGTAGGGGCAAACGGAAAAATGAAACCCCCTTACTCCTTTATAGTCTATTTTTTTCTTTCAATTAAAAAACTTTTAAAGAAATTTCAGTTTTAAAAAGTCATCGTTCATCTCAAACTGTCCCCTCTTAGACTTACATATGATAGCGTTCAAGACTCACATGTCGGTGAGAATAGTCGGGAATTTTTAAGAATTTTTTTAGGTTTACCTTAATTCTAGAAGACATTGAGTTCATCACCTCGGTAACCAGGATTTTATTCTGAGGTATCTTCTAGAAATTTAAGTGCTCTGTTTTATCACTATTTTATCTCAAAGCAAATACCCTCTAAGATACCAAAGTACTGTTTATTTGGATAGTATACTTAAATATATTTGAAGTGACAAAGCCTAAGATAAGCAAGCAACAAGTCAAAAATACCACAACTCAAAATTCTAACATTTTACATGGTATCATTGAACCTGAAGTGAAAAAGACTAAAAATACTTAAGTGGAATGATCTCTAACCTATCGGTACGAGTGTGGCCAGCCCAAGGCCTGCAGTCTATGGAAAACGACAGGACATGAGTCAGTCCGTCCTCCACGACTGCTTTTTCAGAATGTGAAAAATTAATTGACCCATTATTTTAGAGGGCAGGGAGGAGGCGAAAGTAGGGACTGGGTGGCTCTACATGTAGATAAAATATTTTAGACTATTTTAGACGTTTATCTGATATTGGAATGTGGTCAACTATCATAAAGTATTTCTCTTCATCACAAAAATTCCATATATTAAGGATTTACACAATCCGGTGCAGGGGAATCTAGAAACATTTCTTTTTCGCTTGAGCAATTAATTTCTAAAAAGGGTCTCCAAAATCTTGACTAGAAGTGTCATACTCTGCAATAAAATGCTTCAGTTCTTCGACACACCGCTCACCTATTTCATGTAAATTCTGCCTCAATGCAAACTGTATAGACTTTTCTAATGAAGGATCTTTTTCTATCAGCATTTTCACAACCATCCCAAAAGTTTCGCAGTCCTGTCGGTAAACCTAGAAAGGAGAAATACATTATGATTAGCTAAGAGTGAAAATAATTAGTCAAACATTGTGCTGATATAATTGGCAGAATTATGACGCTCAAGTCTACAAAGAAGATAACACCGCTGAAGCAACCTCAGCCCCAGGCCCTTCAGACCTCTTCTGTCTGGGCCATGCTGACAGCTAGAATGAGCAGGAAAACACTGATGCATCCCATCACTGGACGCAGAAGTTAGATGTGGCACTTCTCAAGCATCTGAGAGTCGACTAGAAGGACATCAGACTAGACATGAAGAAAACCTGCTTTCTTCATTCACTTATTTGGAAGAAAAATGTTTCTGGGCCCGTAACCTCAGATTCTTTGTTTGAATGATGACAAGATGACAAATGGAAAATTCTGTTTTGTATATGACTATAAAAAAGCCCAAAGTATCTATTTGGGAACAAAAACTTTTCAAGTTATAAATATTCAACCATAGTTAAAGTCATCAAGGCAGTTAAGATCAAACCAATGTTGTACTTACAATGGGTGTGTGCATGTGTAACACGTATATATAAATACACAAATGTACATATATGCATGGATATATACTTTTTCTACCTCAACATGTACATTTTACATACCAATATGTATATGTAATTTTCATCATTGGTAACAAGGTATTTCCTGTTCAAAAACTTCCCAGTTTCCGCCACACTAAATGTCACCTCCATAATTTGCAGCCACAAAGTACATTTTTTATTTCTACATTCTTTTCCATACTTTGTAATTTATGTACTTAGAGAAAAATCAGTTAAGTCTTCATGAAAACTAAGTAAAATATGAATTTCTATGGTAAAGCAATGGTAATTTTCTGAAATTTAACAAAATAATCAACATTCATTTTCTTAAAAAAGATTTTGTTCACTTTGAAAAACCTGAGAAGTCATCTGAGACACTGCTTAGTTTATGATCGTTTTTATTCTTCAAATGACCAGAGTTAGTTGTGATAGTTGCACTGCTGTCCTTTAAATCTCTGCAGTATTTTTCTGAATCCTTAAAAAATAGCTATTTAAATTAATATTTAAGTTTGACTCAGTTATAGGTTGCTGGGTTATACTAAATTTATCACTTTGCTCTTGAAAACCATTACAAGCCCCATGAAAATTAAAAGGATAAGGGTCTTCAAATGACACAGAAGTCAAAATATATAAAACCCTTTGTTGCCTTTTCCATCTCAACACTAATAAACACACCCACATTTTTACTAAATAGTGATAAAATTAACTCATGCTAGCCATTCCAGTACATTTAAGCTATTTAAACCACCATTTATTCTAGTTTAAGGTTGCCATAATCCAGAATTGATGTCACTAGTATAATAAACCAACTCAGAAAACAGTAAACCATTCACATGATACTATATATGATATCAAGACAGTACAGCACCGACTGGTCTAACACGCACGTAGCACCTGAGTCTAACCAATGTCTTTCCAGCACAGGAAAGTCAGAGCTAGGATGTTTTAGTCTTAGTGGAGGTAAATTCCTTACCAAGCCAGTCAGTCCACACAATCACAGCATTCTAACCCCAACCACAGGGCTCAGCAGACCACTTTGTGGGTGGCCTCAATTTTATAGGATTCTTTATAACAGATGTACTAGGTGAGGATAATGTTACACTGTGAATTAACCTGCAAATTCTTTTAATGTAAATCTGCTGTTTTACCTAAACTGTAACTCTCATTTAGCATATTTAAAGAACATAAATGTGCTAACATTTGCATATCAAAAATAAAACCAGATTAAAATGTGTTTGTATATTTATTTAAAATGTAAACTACTGTCTCTCTGGAAACAAGATAACACAAGCATTTAAAGTCTGTGTTTTATTTTTTGACTCTAAGTCCTTTTAAATTACTCATTGAAACAAATTTTTGTACATTAGTTGACAAGAACAATCAGAACTGACCAAAGTAACAAGTCACGGTAAATTTTCTAGAAAGACTGCTTAAACTACTGGTTGGACTTTACACAGGAAATAATGAGTTTTTTGTAAAAGGAAGAACCTCACCCTCCAACATTTTATAAATAAATTCACAACTGTCAGAAACCTATTTCTGAAATCTGTTCCACAGTAAACTCAACCCCAAACAGGAAGGGTGTAGTTATCTGTAAGAGATTTTATTTTCGTATGGTCCCTAGCTGGAAAAGCACTAATAATCTTCACATTAGCTAACTCCAGGCCACACAGGAAGATTTTTTTGTTGTTGCTTTTTCCCCTGATTGGGACTCAACAAAATGGATAACAGGTTGAAGTATGGGTGTGGTTCACATAAACTACATAGAAATGTGGTTAAATTCACCGGCATAATAGAAACACTAGCCAAACGTGTTTTCACACAGTCCTTTATAATGTGTCTGTGTAAACAGCAAAGTCGTCACGAGGTGCTTCCAGAATTAGAGGAATATGATAAAATACCAAGGCTTTCTACTATTAATGATGCTGCCCAGTGACTGGAAAAGTACCTGACAAACTAAACTCCTTAATGGCAAGTTTGTCGTTTCTAAAATTTTCTTGCAATGATATAAAACTCCTCTAAAATGTGTATCATTTTAGTCCATCTACTTCTGCTCCACAAAAAGAAAAACCAAAAATTAAGGCAACGTAAGTTACTTGAAGAATTTTCATTTCAGACAAACCAGCTTTAGCAATGCATTAGTTCTATAAGAACAATTTGGTGTAATGGTAAAGATTTCAGAGCTGTACGACCTAATAAAGTAGCCACTAGTCAGAGGAGGCAACTTAAATGAATATATCTAAATACATATACACACATACATGGATACATATACTTATCTGAATATTTACTTTAAAATTTACATTAATATTATAAATTAATATAAACTGGTTAACTGCTCAGACACATAACCTGAAAAGGTTGATGCATCAAATTGGAACAGTTATTTTCTCTATCATCATTCTATATAATTTCCTTTATATAAACTCATTTGCTTTAAATGCTCTAGTCCTGTTTTGAGAAAATCACATCATGATGAGAAAAGCAATGTAGACAATTAAAACACAGCATAAAGAATACATTCTGACGTGGAAGGTGGTAGGGAAGCCAGAAAGAAGAGAGAAGTAATTCTGAGAGCAGCCATATTGAGTTCAAATCCTGACTCTACTACTATGGGAGGCTAAAAATGCCTTCCACTCCCGCCCACAAGATCCATATCATCATCCCTAGGACCTATGTATAAGTATGCTACCTTACATGTGCAAAAGACTTCCAGGTGCAATTACGTTGAGGATTTTGAGATGGGGCCATTATCCTGGATTATCTAGGTAGGCAAAATAAAATCACAAGAGTTCCTGAAAAGGGAATGCAGAAATTCAGAAAAAGAGAGGAAATGTGGCTGCAGAAACAAAGGTTGAGTGATGAGATTTAAAGATAGAGGCAGAGCAACCGGCCAAGGAATGCAAGCAGCTTCTAGAAACTGGAATAGGTAAGGAAACAGATTCTTCTCCTACAGCCTCTAGAGGAAGTACAACCTTACAGATATGTTGATCTGGGTCTGGTAAAGTCCATTTTGGATTTTATACATTCCTTCAAGTTCACATGGAATATTCACCATGACAGACCACATCCTGGGACATAAGACACAAATCTTACCACATTTTAAAGAACAGAAAGTATGCTGATACAGTACACTGGAATTAAAACTTAACATGAGGGGCCTCCCTGGTGGCACAGCGGTTTGGCACTGCACTATGGAGCTGTCGGCAGCGGTGACATGAGTTTGACGCCCAGCTGGGGAGATTCCCACATGGCGCAGCGGACCTCTCCTGCTTCGCCCGCTGCTCCCCTCAGCAGTGTGTTTTCGTCTATCTGCCTGTTCTGCTCCCCACTCTGTCTCTGGTGAACCCTCTCGCCATCCCATGCCTCTGGCCTGTACCCCAGCTTGTATGCATAAATAAACAAATCTTTAAAAAAACAAATAAATAAAAAATAAAGATAGTTAGAAAATACAACATTTAGAGGTTAAATGACATGATTCTAAAAAACACATGGATCAAAAATGTCTCAGGAGAAATTAAAAATATTTTAAAACTAAATGATTCAATTTATCAAAAACGTTTGAGATGTAGCATAAGCAGTGCTTAGAAATTTCTAACATTAAATGCATGTTAGGGAAAGGAAGATATAAAATTAACACTCTAATTTAGGAAACTAGAAAAAGGAGTAAATTAAATCCAAAGTAAGCAAAGGAAGAAATAAAAAATTAGAGTAAAGAGAAACGAAACTGAAAACAGTAAATTCCAAAATCAACGAAACTAAGAACTGGTTCTTCTAACAAGCAATAAGAGTAATAAACATCTAGTCCAGCTAACCAAGAAAAACAGAGAGACTCAAGTTATTAATAACAAAACTGAAAGAGGAATCTATCACTACTGATCTTATGGGCTTTATAAGGATAATAAATGAATGTTATGAATAACTATGCCCAAAAAATTGGTAACGTCAATGAAATGCCTTGATGAAAGACATAATTTAACTTAAAGATGTAATTTAACAAAATTCAAAGAGACATAGATAATCTGAACATGCCTCTATCTTTAAAAGAAATTGAACCAACAATTAATAACCTTTCAAAATAAAAGGCACTAGGCCCAGAGGGTCTCAATGGTGAATTCTACCTAACATTTAAAGAAGCAATGATAATTCTCTAGAATTGTTTCTAATAAAGAAAAGCAGAGTAAACAGTTCCTAACTTACTGTATGAGGCCAGTTTAGACAAAGACATTATGAGGAAGAAAAATTATATCAATATATCTCATAAAAAAGTGCAAAGAAAAGCATAAAAATTGTTTAAGTAAATCCAACATATAAAAAAGAAAGTATGCACCACCACTAGATAGGATTTATTCCAGATACATGAGGCTGATTCAACATCTTAAAATCAGTTAATGCAATTCACTGCATCTATAAATTTAAAAAGAAAAATCACATGATCATATCAACAAATACAGAAAAAGCATTAAACAAAATCCAACACCATTCATGAAAAAAAAAAAACTGCAAACTAGAAATAGACATGAACTTGGTAAGAATGTCTACAAAAAACCTACAGTTAACATTACGGTAAGAAAGTAGATGCTTTTGAACATGCAAAGACATTCCCTTTCATCAGTTCTATTCAACATTGTATTGGAAGCCCTAGATAATGCAGTAAGACAAGAAGAAGAAATAAAAGACATGCCCATTAGGCATGGAGAAAAGTAAGACACTTTTTTTCACAGATGATATGAATGAGAAAAAAATTCAAAAACTTCCCCCCCAAACCCCAACAAAATACAGTATCAACAACCCCCCCCAAAAAAAAACAGTGAAATTAATGTGATACATGGTACACGACTACAATACAAAAGTCAACTACCTTTCTCTTTATTAGCAATTAATGACTGGAATTTGAAATTAAAAATATAACACAAAAAACATAAATCTTAACAAAGCATGTAGAAGGAAACTTAAGAAATAATGAATCAAAGAATATATAAATAAAAAGAAATATAGTCAATATTCAAGTATAAGAAAACTCAATTTGTTAAGATTCAGCTCTTTCCCATCTTGATCTATAAATTCAACACAATTCCAGTAAAAATTCCAGCAAGCAGAACTTATGGGACTCAGCAAAAACAGTCGTGAGAGGGAAGTATATAGCAATACAGGCCCACATCAACAAACAAGAAAGAGCCCAAATAAACAACCTTGTCTCTCATCTGAAGGAACTAGAAGAACCAAAGAATCCAAAAGTGAGTAAAAGTAAAGAAATAATAAAAACTAGGGCACAAATGAAATAGAAATGAAAAAGAAAATCCAAATAATCAATGAAGCCAAAAGCTGGTTCTTAGAAAAAAAATTAACAAAATTGACAAAGTCTAGCTAGGCTCACTAAAAAAAAAAAAAAAAAAAAAAAAAAAAAAAAAAAAAAAAAAAAAAAAAAAAAAAAAAAAAAAAAAAAAAAAAAAAAAAAAAAAAAAAAAAAAAAAAAAAAAAAAAAAAAAAAAAAAAAAAAAAAAAAAAAAAAAAAAAAAAAAAAAAAAGGGTGGGGGGGGGAGTCAAGTTAATAGAATCAAAAACAAAAGAGCTAAAATTACAACAAACACCACAGAAATTCAGAAAATAATGTGATAACTAAGAACATTCACATGCAAACAAATTCAACAACCTAGATGAAATGGACATAGTCTTAGAAGTATATAATCATCCAAGACTGAATAGGGAAGAAATAGAAAAACAAACCAATCACAAACAAGGAAATTGAAACACTGATCAAAACTCTCCCAAAAAACAAAAAGTCCAGGACCAGATGGCTTCACAAGCAAGTGCACCACACTTTAAAAGACAAACTAATGCCTATTCTGCTCAAACGTCTTCCAAAAATTGAGAAAGAAGGAATATTCCCAAACACTTTTTATGAGACCAACATTACACTAATACCAAAACCAAAGACAACACAACAAAAGAAAATTACAGACCAATTTCCCCAATGAACACATGCTAAAATACAACTGAATCCAACAATGCATTAAAAAGGATTATACATCATGACCAAGTGTGACTTATACCAGGAACACAAGGATGGTTCAATATGCAAAATTCAATCAATGTAATTCACATCAACAAAAAGGAAACTATATGATCATATCAATAAGATGCCAAGAAAGCATTTGATAAGATTCAGCACTCATTTATGTCAACAACTGAGGACAAATAGAACATACATGACAAACCCACAGCTAGTATCATTCTCAATAGTGAAAAACTGAAAGTCCACTAAGATCCAGCAGAAGACAAAGATGCCCTCTATTCAACATAGTGTCAGAAGTCCTAGTTAGAGCAATGAGGCAAAAGAAAGCTATAACAGGAATCCAAAATGGGAAAGAAGTAAAGCTATCATTATTTGCAGATGATACGATAATATACATATAGAACCCTTAAAGATTCCACAGAAAAGCTAATTCAATCAATAAACCAGTTTAGTAAAGTAGCTGGTACAAAATCAACACACAAAAATCAGTTGCCTCCCTATATACAAACAATGAACTAGAAGAAGAAATTAAGAAAGTCATCCCATTTACAATCTTACACACTTAAAAAAACAATTAAACACGTAAGAATAAATCTAACAGAGGTGGTGAAAGACCTATACCAAAAAAAAACTATAAGACACTGTTAAAAGAAATAGAAGATACAAAGAAATGGAAAGATATCCTCTGGTCATGGATTGGAAGAATCAACATTGTCAAAATGGGCATTCTACCTAAAACAATTTATTGATTCAACTCAATCCTCAATCTCAATGGCATTCTTCAAAGAAATGGAACAAATACTGAAATTCTTATAGAAACAGAAAAGACCCCAAAATTCCAAAGTTCTCCTGACTCAAAAGGGGGAAAAGTGGTATTGCACTTCCAGACTTCAAACTCTATTACAAAGCCATAATAAGTAAAACAGTGTGGTACTGTAACAAAAACACAGACCAACTAAATACAATTGACAACCCAGAAATAAAACCACACATATATGGACAACTAATTCATAACAAAGGATCGAAGAATAAGCACTGGAACAAGTAAAGCCTATTCCATAAATGGTCCTGGGAAAATTGGACTGTCACATGCAAAAATAACTAAACTAAACTAAACTAGACCACCATTTCACACTACACGTGACAATCAATTCAAAATGGGTAAAAGACATGGACATAAGACCTGAACCACAAAACATATAGAATAAAACATAGGGAAAACACTCTGTCATAAACTTCAGAAATATTTTTGTGGATTTGTCCCCAGCAAGGGGAAAACAAGGAGAATATGGACTGAGAAGCCTCTGTACAATGAGACAGTGACCAAAATGAAGAGACACCCCACAGAATAAGAGAAAATGTATGCACACTGTACACCTGACAAGGGACTAATATTGAAAAATCTACAGAGAGCTCATATAAGTCATCATAAAGAAAAAAGAAAACATAACAACCCAATCAAAAAATGGGTAAAAGAGTTAAACAGTCACTTCTCCAAAGAAGACATACAAATGGCCAATGGGCACATAAAAAAATGTTCAAAATCACTTATCATCAGAAAAATGTAAATCAAAACAATAATGAGATACCACCTTACACCATGAGAATTGCCAATATTAAAAAAATAAAACACAGGAGCCTCCCCGGTGGCAGAGTGGTTGAGTGCTGCGCTGTGGAGCTGTCGGCAGCGCGTGATGCAAGTTCGACACCCGGCCGGGGAGAATCCCACATGGTGTGGCAGACCTCTCCTGCCTCACCCGCTGCTCCCCTTAGCAGTGTATCTCTGATGTGCCTGTTCTGCTCCCCACTCTGTCTCTGGTGAACCCTCTCGCCGCCCCACACCTCTGATCTGTACCCCAGCTTGTATATATAAATAAATAAATCTTTAAAAAAAAAATAAAATAAAACACAGAACAAGCGCTGGCAAAGATGTGTTAAAGAAAGGTTCCCTCTTACACTATTGGTGGACATGTTGACTGGTCCAGCCCCTATTGAAAGCAGTGTGGAGGGTCCTCAATGGGCTAAAAATGGATCTGCCATATGATCCAGCAATTCCACTCCTAGGAATCTACCCAAAGGACACAAATACACTAATTCGAAAGGAAACCTACTCTCCTATGTTTATGCAGCACTATTTACAATAGCCAAGATATGGAAACTACCTAAATGCCAAAAAAACCCCACAAAAAACAAAAACCCAGATGATGGATAAATAAGATGTGGCCTATATACACAACAGAATACTACTCAGCAATCAAAAAATATAAACTCATGCCATTTGTGGCAACATGGATGAAACTGAAAGGGATTATGCTAAGTGAAATAAGTCAGCAAGAGAAAGACAAATACCAGATGACTAGAAAATAAAGATGATATCAGAAGTGTTAGCAGTAACGAAGATGCAATACAGACTGTGGTAATGTGAAGAGTGATGGATGGATGGTTTTTAATTTTTATTTCAAAGGGAAAGGCATTAAGAATGAGAGTAGGGCCTCCCTGGTGGCCAACAGGTTAAGCACAGTGCTGTGGAGCTGTCCCAGTATCTGATGACAAAGAAGATAAACAATATATGCTGAATGAACAGCTAAGTCAACTGAGAGAATGTGTAATACGGAGCAAAAGATATTTAAGAATAGATATCTAAAAATAGCAGTATCAGTCACAGAAGAGAGAATAAGAAAGATCAAGAAGCAGGAGACTGAAGGCATAGGTAACAAGGGAAAAGTTCGTAAAATAAAGGTTAAACAATAGAGAAAAATCAAAGAAATTAATGAACAAAAATTCTGACTGAACTGGATTTGGAAATTACAGGGTAAAGTGCGTAACTGCAACAGCAGTTTACTGCAGTTGTGAGTATTATAGAGCTGTATTGTCCAATACAGTAGCCACTAGCTACATGGGACAAATTTAAATCACAATTAATTTAATCTAATTAAAAATTCAGTTTCTCCGATGCACAAGCCCTATTTCAAATGCTGGGAGCTACCATACTAGACATCGAAAATATAAAAAATTTCCAACATCGCAGAAAATTCTATTAAATGGTATTGTTACAGAGGATTGAGGAATGAAAAAAAGGTAAAGATGTAACTAAAGGTGACCTGATGAATTAAAATGAAAATAAAATAACCGCTTACCATTTTAAAACAAGCATTGTGAAATATAATTAGATCTGCAAAATGTTCAATTTTTTGATGGAATGCATATAAAAATGTAAGTTAAAAAAAGAAACGCCAACTGAGGCTTAAAATACAAGGAAACATTCAAAATGTCTAATGTGTTGATGAGGTGACAGCATACTGATGTTAAGTACTGGAGACAAATTTAAACTCTTTAATTTGGATCTGTAGTAATGCAGGAGGTGTCAAAACTATTGTAATCTATGCTGATGCTCGTGCTATATTAATAGGAAAAGATATTTTCAAGACTTCCTCCTCAAAGTTGTAGTCTCATTGGCTCTTAGAAACACAGCTCCTAAAATAAAAAAGTGGTTGCTAAGAGATGCATGATGAACACATGGATTAGATCTCGACCACCTACGTTCAATATGTGGGTACAATTATTACGGCCACACAAAAAAGTAACTCCAAAATAAATAAAATGAATAATTTTTATTACCTCAATTATCATGTTTATAGAATTTTCATCCAAAAATACAATAATTTTCTAAATTCAGTGGTTTCAAAGATTATATAAATAATTTTCCTTTTATCCTTTCCAGCTTATTAGTTTTTTCTATTATAATACACAAAGTAAAATTAAAGAAATAATTTCATAGAGTTTACAGAATCTTTCACTGCTGCCAAAAGCGGGTCCCACAGAGAAGAAAAGCAGGAGGAAGATAGGTCTCAAGCTAATACTGAGTGGAAAAAGTTGCAAAGGAAACATGTAGAGTATGATACCATTTATGTATGTTTTTAAAAGTTTACTCACACACAGAAACTAAAAATACAAAAACATATGAGAATGACAGCTCTGAGGAGGGAGGGAGCCAGCAGGGATCTGAAAGGGGTTTTTATCTAAATACTACATATTTTGTTTCTTTATTTATTTATTTCAAGGGAAAAAAGGTGCAAATATTAAACTCTGATTAATAACATGTATGCTGAGTATATTTAGGAATTACGTGTACTGAGATTTTGAAATATACTTTGATGTGCATCAAAAAATAAGATGAATTAATGGATAAACAGAAGAATGGAGAGATGAGTGATCGAACAAAATGTTATAGAATCTAGGTGAGGAGTATATGGTTTCCACTGTACAGTTTCTACTGGTCGAACATTTTCATAATAAATTTTGGGGGGAAAGAGAGATATAACACCAAAAAGCTATAGAATGTTATAGAATCTAGGTGAGGAGTATATGGTTTCCACTGTACAGTTTCTACTGGTCGAACATTTTCATAATAAATTTTGGGGGGAAAGAGAGATATAACACCAAAAAGCACCAATGATAAGGTATGTGGGATTGATCATCTCAACTTATAAACAAAGATGATTGTCTGTTAGACCCTAGATCATGAACTTTGTAAAGTTTCCAGGTGGGCTGAAAATTAAAAATATCAATAAATCTGTAAGTGCAGGCATAAATTTGAACAACAAGCTGTGACTGTAAGATAACTAGAACTTACTGGATTTGGTCAGTAGTATAACATATAATGTTCAAGAAAATTAGATACTAGTAAAACAAGTAATACATTTAAGATAACCAAAGACAAGGCAGACTACGGTAAGTATCAAAAGAGAAGTATGAAGTATTGTAATTATTCTAAAGAAAAGATCAGAATGAATGGGGGTGGGGGGTAATTAAATGCACTGAGACAATGCTGCCTATTCTAGGCAGTCCAGAATCTCACAAATAAAAAATTTTGTGTAAAAAAGAATGAATCTTGGAATAAAGGGAGGTTTTGGAAAAGATGGAGATGAATAAATTCGAATTAAAATGGAGCTAGATATGAACTGTTGGATTTTAAATGACTTATGGTTTAAGTTATGTTGGCCTGAAAATAATTTCCATTACATTGTAGACATTTTGTTTCTTACTCATTAGACAATAACCAAACCACTCAAGACTGCTGACTGGAGGAAAAAGCATATATTTACTACTCAGCATCCCCTGCAAATTTGATTTACTAGAACAGGAAAAGTAATTTTGTGTTCAATGTCAGTTATTGGCTTGAGAAAGAACTTCTATATTAAAAAAAAAAAAACAAACATAAAAAGGCTAAATCCAAAGAAAAATATTAATAGTGAAAAACAAAAACAATTAACTACATTATTTAACTACATTATAAAATAGGTTTTAAAAGTCTAATTGCTGAGAAAATGGATATTAAATATTTTGCAAAATGACATAGCTTTCCACATGACTTTTAATATTTTCATGACTGAGAATAATTAAATACTTTAACAGAGCAAGGGAGGGGAAGATTTAATACAGACATTTTCCAACTTAATTTCTTTAAAACATCTGACACAATGAAACTGATCAGAGAAGTCAGCCCCTTAAAAGATATTTATCAGGTAGAATCTATTTCTCTTGAATAAAAAAGGTAAAAATATTTCTGTATATATTAAACTGATTTTTTATACATAACATAAAAGAAAGTATTATATTGGGTGAGAAGTGAAATAAATGAGTATACAACTAAAAGAAAAGCTGCTTTTAAATTACTTATTCAAAGAAAGTTTATTTCAATTAAGATTAATTCCAAATAAATCTTTTTAGAAATAGATGACTTTAAATTACTGAGGAGGCAATTCAGTCTTCAAATGATTTAACATTAACAACAGAAAGTTGCAACATCTTGCATCTTGCACAAAAGCTCACAATTTAGATTTGACTGAGGATAAAAGAGAGTAAATACTTGGCAATAGCCTACTCTCTAAGTGGAAAAAAAGTCTTACATGGTTTGAGAGATCTAAGATCAGTCTCTATCTACCGCCTTTCCACCAGAAATGAGTAAGCAGGAGTGACTAAACAGGAAGCAACTTAGCTACCTTAAGACACCCGCTACGACCCCCTGTCCCGTCTCAGGGCCTCCATTTCCTCCCACTTCAACTCTGGCAAAGGAGGTTGGAGAGAATCCAATACTAAGGTTACATTAACCTTGTGAAGATTTGGAAGGATAGCTCAGAAGCTAAAACTATTACAGTTGAGTCCTTGGAGAGGGCTCATGACACAGAAACTTCTAGAATGGGAAATTGCCCAGGCAAAGGTCTCTGACTAGAAAGGGTTATGGGTGACAATCCCAAAGGGCAATTTTGTTTATTAAGCAAATATCATTTAGAAAGCACTGGTATATGAGAAACATGAATACACTAACACTTTCATATAGGCTTTTACATTATTTTTGTACCAAGAATCTACACTAGTGCCCTGGAATTACTATCCTCATTTTATAAAAATAACGAGGCAGACACTAAAAGGAGCTAGCTGTAAGAAATACGACTAACATTCACAGCATAGGTGAATGTTACACTCACCTACACCCCTCACCTACACTGCTCCAAACGAAAAGAATGACTTAAATCCAAAATAGAAACAAAGCCATGACTGAGAGTAGAATCCTTGGCAGAGATAAACTGATCTGCTCTCTTTTGAAGAGTGTTATAAAGGAAGTATCTGGAGGGAGGAGGGACTGGAAGGCAGGTCTTGTGATCGTGATTCCTACATGACACGAAATAATTGCAGGGGGGGGAGAGAGTTTTATGTCTAATACCTCAAATCATTCTAGTGAAATATGAAATTTGGGGATAATTTTTCCCATACAGTTTTGAGGATGTCAGTAAGATCAATTTCTGAAAATAAACCATCAGCCCCCTCATCTTTCCATGCTGGGAAAAGCATCACTGTTCTGTAAGCTACATATGCTGTGGTAAATTAGAGCGTTTTATGGTTGAGACATATTCTGCAAGGGAGACTAGCTTAGCTTTCTTTGCCAGGTGATTCAATGAGCCTGGCACGTTCAGCCTAACATCCCATTTCCTTCATCATTAAAATTCTATATTGTACAGTTGTAAAGCTTCTATATTGTAACACTGGTTTTAGAGAGATTCAATTTTGCTACTATAGTATTTGTTTCCCACTTAAAATTTGTTCAGCACAAGTGCGTTTATGCTACCTACACCTTTTCTTTTGCTCTGCTTTCTGTGACACTAAACAGTTTAAATATTTTGTATGAACTACAGTTTAAACAACTTTCACTTTTTACAGTATCAATGTATTGAGAATTTTCAGCTCAAAACAAATAAGTCCTCATAAATGCATTAGCTCTGGAAGATTTTTTGTAATGCATGCCATTGTTTCTTTTTAATGAAGGGGTTAGGATTGGGGGCTTGTTAAAAGGTCACTGAGCCAAAAGGTTCCAATGAAAGGTAGGAAACAAGTGGTCGGGATATTGGCAGCTTCTGCTTAGTTGTTCCTCCCCCACCGCCCCACCCCCATCCTGAGAGAGACTTCTGGCAGCTATATTTATATTGTATGCCTATGGTTACACACACACACTATACACATACATACATACATATATATGTGTATATATATATATATTCTATGTATCAGATATATTCTATCTCATACATACATACATACATACATGTATGTATGTATGTATGTATGTATGTATCAGATAGAATTTAAAACATTCTGGCAATGAAGGTGAATGCCAGGATTTTTAAGATTAAGAATCAGGCTTATAGGGCCTCTCTGGTGGCCTAGGGTTAAGTCGCAGCGCTACCACGAAGAGGCCCAGGCCCACTCTCACCCACAAAGCTTCGGGAGAGTTCTATCCCAAGCCAGGGAGCTGACCCACATGGTGCAGCAGACCTTAGCAGTGAATTTCACTCTGCCTGTTCCACTCCCCACTCTGTCTCTGGTGAATCCTCTCACCCCTGCACCTCTGACTACACCCCAGCTCGCCTAAGCAAAAATAAAACAAAAATCTTACAATAAAGGAATAATTCTTTAAAAAAAAGGAAAAAAGAATCAGGTTTATAAGGTTAACAAGACCAAGGAACATAGGAAAAGGAGGTGGTAGGTGTGGAGGAAAGCATGGAGAAAGAAGGCGAATTAAGAAGGACGAGAGACTGCCTGACGGACTTCCAGTTCCAGGCTCCCAACCTGGTTTCCACCTCGTGCTTCATGAGAAATCCCCATAAGTTTACAATACTTCTCTTCTTGCAAAGGGTAGCGGGTTTCACAGTTTGTAACCGAAAGAACTTTCTCCAAATACCTAGCATGACAACCTGCTAGGTGGAATAAATGCTACCTGGCCTTCTCAACAGGGTGGCAATCAGGGAGCAGCCCAGACCCTTGCAATCACACTGCATGTAGCACCACAGGTGCAGCAGCGGCAGCGGGGTGCCAAGGCCAAGGGTAAAGCCGCTTTCTCTTAAACGCAACTGCAAACCTGCCAAAGGTGCATCACAAGCCTCCATCCAACACAGTTAGCTAAGCAATTACCACTCCTTGGAGTTCCTGCTGAAAATTGGCTTTTGTTACTCCAACTGAAAAAAAAAGTAATGTATCTGCTTTCAGCTCATCCTATGTAAATGTAGGAAATGGAGTAATATCAGTCTATTTGTCTATTTAATCATACTTCCATCAGGAAGGAACTTTTCAATTATTCAACATAAAATAATAGTCTGAATAGTTCTAAGATGAGTTTTCTCTTTCCAGAAGAAAGGAAGTATTCATAACTAATAGAAATAGCACAGCTTCATTTTAAAAATAGAAACAGCAGCGTCAGCTATGTTAAAAGAAAGTTACAATTAATATTTTAAATAATACATTATCTTACTTTTATCTCTGAAGGCACAGTGGGAAAAGTCTATAAATCCCCTTACATATGAACAGAAATACTTATTGTCAGGGTCTGCATGCAGATATTTTCTAGTCTTTACTCTTAATAGGAAAATGTGCGGAGTAATTGGTATGTCCTGCAATGACCACTACAAATAAAACTACTAAAGATTTCTCAAATCATACTGAAGTTCCTTCCAAGAATCAGACATACTTGTAACAATACTGTGTACAAATGAACAAATTCATGCTAGAGTAGTGATGCTGTCATTACTACAACAACTGGTGCACTGCTACTCCCATTTTATGCTCAAGCACCAGCTGTTAATTACTAAGTGTGGTGTTATTAAATTTCAGCAAATGAATATATAAATCTGGTCCTCTAAAAAGTCCTTTTGAAGACGGAATTTACCTGCAGCCAAGGACTTCAGTTAGGAACCAGTCAAGTGGAATTTCTGTATTGATTGCAGATGGCTTCAAGTAAATTGACACTTGAATAAACTCAATATTTTATTTCTAAAAGATGTTTTCTTTATTTTTCTTTATGTTTTGCATAGAAGGCCAGAGGTGTGAAGGGCAAGAGGATTCACCAAAGACAGAGTAGGGAACAGAATAGGCAGATCTACTGAAATCCTTTGCTGAGGGAAGCAATGGGGAGACAGGAGAGGTCTGCTGTGCCACATGGGTCAGCTCCCTGGCCAGGGGTCCTGAGGCCGCACTGGTGACAGCCCTGAGACTTAACCACTAGGCCACCAGAAAGACCCTCAATATTTTATTTCTTTGTGAGCATGAGGATAAAAAGGATAGTAATATAACTGAAATTCTACCACAGGCCTAAGGGACTTTATCATACACATCTCCAGCGAGTATACATTAATTAGAATGGCTCTTTTTAAACTATGCTACTAGTTTACATTGCAAGCTTTTTTTTTTTTTTGGTTGGCAAAATCACAAGACTGGAATGACTGACAAGAATAACAAGGAAAATCAGAAATTAAATTTTGTTTGGATTAGCAGCACTGAACATTAGATTGGGTTAGATTAAATAAGGGCCAAAGGCCCACCACCTTACTGCAACAGCCCAAAAAGAAAACAATGGACTGTGGTGTCCCCTTTAACCTTACTGTGTGCAAAATTATGCGTCACACAAAGAACCCAGACAGAAAATGTCCGTATAAACACATCCTGGAAAAATGCATGAAATCCTGCTTCTATTCACTTATTTCCAGTGCCCCACAACAATAAAAAGCATAAATATCAAAATGTAGTTTCACTCTGTGAGAGTTTAGTGTGCTTCATGCTATATAGCATTTATAAGTCCAAAT
This sequence comes from Scalopus aquaticus, assembly GCA_004024925.1. Classification (NCBI taxonomy): domain Eukaryota; kingdom Metazoa; phylum Chordata; class Mammalia; order Eulipotyphla; family Talpidae; genus Scalopus; species Scalopus aquaticus. The sequence goes on from PVIJ01002778.1 coordinate 82,818, forward strand.
ACTAATATTTACAGTTAGGACTTATTTTCTAAGCAAACATTAAAGCATTTGCAAAAATTAACTGCTAAATTATTCTGCTTTTTAAAGGGACTGTTTACATGCTTTCAGGGATAGCACGGTGCTAAAATCTGACTCTGCTTACATGTCCTATGTCCTGGTTTTTGCTATGTGTGTGGTCACAGGACACAGGCGTTACCAACACCCAGGTTATGACATGGCAGTCTTCTAATGCTTTGCTCCTAGTCTTTTTATTCTAAGCCTTCCCCCTCACAGGCGCCATCATCCAAAAGAAAAAATCCTTTCTCAGAACACTGCAACTCTGGCTCCAAGCTGTGGCTCAGTAAAGTCTGTAGTACAAAGCTTAACTATTAAAATCTTCTCATTAACCACCAAAATACTATCCGCTATACTTTTTTCATATTTTACCTGTTCAAGTATGCCATTTGCATTCCCTTTTTTGTTTGCTTTTCTAATTTAATTTCTTGAACATTTTGTTCAAGACATCTTTCACAGTTTTTCCAGATCAGTTTCTCCAGGTTACTCTAAACACTTAAGAAAAAGCATGTTCCTTTCTGTCCAACCTACCTCCTCCCATTATGTTGAGAGCAAATACAATTTCTCTTGCATTCTTGTAACTGTTGGTATATCGGATGTTATGCCTAAAACAAAATAAATCAATCTTCTATATCTCTGATTAATGAGTTTAAAATCACATATTTTGGCCATGGATCAAACTCTAATTAGACATTTTGACCACCCTACCCATATCATCCCATATGTAAATTCTTTGAAATTAATAAATAACTGTCCAAAAAATACTGCTCTTCAATCAAGTAAATATCCTCATTTGATTTTTATTAATATAGCATTACAAGGAAAGTGAAGTATAGCAAACGTTCTGATGTCAAGTAGGTAAGAAAGTTTACATTACAAACCATTTCAAATGGTAAAATGCCATCTATAGGTGCCTTGGTGGGGGGATTGTAATGGTAACATACATCTGAAGAAGTGGAATCCTGTGTTTCTGAATCATATGTAGTGTTATAAACCACTGTTACCGTAATAAAAAATTATAAAATGTTAAATAAAATAAAAAAACAAAACAGTATATTAAGATATAATTTTAATTCTTCCAAGTATATAGACACCTCGACATTTAAAGTACTTAAAATGTAAACATCCTGATTCAGGGATGTTTTTGAACTAATAAGACTTCCCGTTTAAAATTAAACACAGAAGGGCCTCCCTGGTGGCTGCGCTATGGAGCTATTGGCAGCGGCGACGCAAGTTCAATGCCCAGCCGGGGAGAATCCCACATGGTGCGGCAGACCTCTCCTGCCTCACCCACTGCTCCCCTCAGCAGTGTATCTCTGATCTGCCTGTTCTGCTCCCCACTCTGTCTCTGGTGAACCCTCTCGCCGCCCCACGCCTCTGGCCTGTACTCCAGCTTGTATGTATAAATAAATAAATCTTTAAAAAATAATAATAAAATAATTTTAAAAAATAAAATAAAATAAATTAAATTAAATTAAACACAGAATTTTACTGATAGTTTGCTTAACAAATTTTTTTTTCCCTGTAGATTGTATATATTGATTGACAAGTCGACATTTAAGTTAAAATATCCAATTCCTGTTGCATGGATTGACAACATTCTATTATCTGATGGGAATCAAATCTTCTATCCACAGTCAAAATAAGGTTTAGTCTAAAATATTATTCCCTAAATAAAACAATCATATTATTAGAAAAAAAATTCAATTAGAAACAACCTGCCTCATTGTACATATATTTCCCTTTGTAGTTGTGTAACTGAACACCAAAGGAGAAAAGTGTTTTAAAAGATTATTTATAAAGAGACAAGTTTCATAATGTCTAAAAACATACCTATTGTCTTTTGCCCAAAACGGAAACAAACAAACAAACAAGCCAAAACAACACCTGTCCAGAAATGGTACCATTCAGGATGACACTATTTGAGAAGTCAAAGGATAGTATTATTAAGATGAAGCAGTAATTACAATATAAACACATTATATGTAAAACAAAAGAAAAATTTCCAGTTCTGTCTGTCTCCATTGTGTAGGTGTGACCGGAAAGCTCTAAAATTTTTCCTCAAACACTGAATCATCTCCAGTGATTCAAGCCAGTATTTTTCCCATATAGTTCCATTCTGCAGCAGCTGCTCTCTGTATTGTTTTTCTTTTTTTTAATGGCACTTACTTTACTTCAGGTTTAGAGACAAAAGACACATTAAATTGGAACAGGCAAAATGCAAGTTAAAAAGTCAAATTTTGACTATGACATCATGTATTTCTTTTATATAAAAACATTCCACCCTTCTCGCATATTGAACACATATTGAATAACCCATATGGAAATCAGATTAAACTATGCTTTCTTAGTCTTCAAGTTATCATATGTGAATATAATTACACAGTCAAAGTCTAAAGAGTTTGCACACAAAAAAATATGACCTTAGGGCATGCACCATTCCAGTCCATACACATGCCCCCCCAGAGGGAAAAAAGTGTCAAAAAATTCCCTTAGGCATAATTTCTTATTTTCTTTCTACAAAAGAAGTAACTTCCCATTTGTACTAAACACAAATATAATTTAAATTCAATTCAATCTTTAAAACTGCAAAAAAAAAAAATCTTAAGTCTTCAACCCTTTAAATTTCCATAAATGCAACTTACCATAGAAAGACAGGTTCATAAGCATTTTAAATGTCCAGTTTTATCTTGTCTTACTTTTAAAAATATATATAGAAGGTTTAAATTATTAATGGGGTGGGAAGTAAGTGTGGAACAGTGATGAAGATCATGGACTTTATGGAGCCCCTAGGTTTGACTGCTGTGTGCTCCTGGGCACATTACATAATCTCTGAGCCCCTGTTTTCTTATTTGTAATATGAGGATTGCGAATACAGACTAGGTTTGTGGGGCTTTTGTGAGGATTAACTGAGAGAACAAATACAAAGTACTTAATACTTAAAACCATTCAAAAAACAAACATTTAAGGCCCCCACACCCACCCCAGCCTAGACCCCAGTTCTTTTATGCATAAACAAATAAAAATAAATCTTTAAAAAACCAAAAAGACATTAAAAACTTAAGCAGGGTTTCTTTTTTCTTTTTTCTCTCTTTTGAATGCATCAGAATTAAAAGTTATGCTCAGTTTTGGATATGTTTAATTTTTTATCACTTGTCTTTTTAATTTTAAGATGTTCAAGAACTTGGGCAACAGAATTGGTTCAATTTTTTGGTACATAAATAACTGAAAGACTACGAAGCTCAGTTTGCATCATTAGCGCTTTCCAGTAAAATCACCTTCACCCTCTTGTCTGTGGGCATTTTTTTATTACTTAGTAACTTAGTAACATCTTATTGTTATTGTTCAGTTGTGGATAAACAATTGGTTTGCCTTTTCTACTCAAAGGATATTGAGTTGTTGGAAAAAGTCCAAAATTGCAATTATTTGATTCATCATGAAGTCCTTAATCTCTCTTGCTGACTTCCATAACTACACACACCATCTAGGGTATTCTAAGCTCTTTCCACACCCAATTAAAGAACTTAATTGCTGTTAACACTCTCCCCCTCCCATTTCACTTTCCCTTACTCTTAGCAAAATCAGCCTCTCCCCTAAACTTATTCCCCTTTCCTTTCAAAGTCTTTCCACCAAAATCAAGACAAAGATCCTCAGTCCATTATTCAAGATCTCTCTATGTACCACAGTAAATAAAATTTTGGGACTTCTACTTACAAAATCACTGCAATAAATGTATGGCTGGGGAGCAGGTAAGAGTAATGAAGGTGTCAGAAGAGATTAAAAACTATCCATGTGAGATATGGTTTTAACACTTCGTGTGCCGGTGCCCTTTAAATTTACCAGCCCTTGGGGCCGGCCATTTTCTGTGCCACCGCATGAATGGTATAAGCATTCAATAAAACACACACAACTCCTGAACTACTGGATATTAAAAAAACTGTAATTATCTCTCATAAAACATCTTACACTTTCACCAAAACAATGTGCAAAGCTTCTAGACTGAGTATGATCAAAGAAATAGCTCCTAATAGTTCCAAATAAATCCACCATGGCGTGAAAAACCAAAGACTAGATGAACACGTATTAATACGTGAGTGGCCACCTGATACTGGTGACAAAAACACGTACTAATACGTGAGCAAACCACAAAGTGTTAGCCAAACTAAACCACTTCTAATTATTGATTATCCTCTACGGTTTCCTATTTTCCATCTTATGCTCATGTCAATTACTCCAATCTAGAATCCTTTATCTATTTCTACCAATAAAACTCCTACCTGAATATTAGGAATCCAGTCAAAATTTCACTCTGAAATGAAGCCTTCTCTGGTTCACCTAGCTGGAACTGATTTTCTTTTTTAAAGATTTATTTATTTATGCATACAAAGCTGCGTTGTAGGCCAGAGGTTGGGGGCGGGGGGGAGAGCGGAATGAGAAGATTCACCAGAGACAGAGTGGGGAGCAGAACAGGCAAATGAACTGAAATACACTGCTGAGGGGAGCAGCAGGCAAGACGGGAGAGGTCTGCTGTGCCTTATGTGGGTTAGCTCCCTGGCCAGGGATCGAACTCATGCTGCAGTGGCTCTGGATAGCTGTATAGTGCTGAGACTTAACCCGTTGAACCACCAGGGAGGCCCTGGAACTGATTTTCTTTATCTCCCTTTCAGAGCAAACAAGCATAGCAGAAAGCAGTAATTAAAGTGCAACCAAAGTTCTATCATTCTAGTATAAACCTGAACAAGTCACCTGAGTTTTTAGAGCATATAAAATGAGTAAAGGGCAAAACAACACAACTGATTTCCTGGAAAACTATCCTAACTCAGAAAATTTAGAAACACATTCTTTTAAAAGCAAGGTTTTTAAAGAAAATAAGGGGAACTGTCAGTAGTCATAAGTGAAAAAGTAGCAGGAATAAGAGCGCTAAGCCAGTACTACGGACCAAGGCTACTCCAATGATTCAGAAACTCAGAGCCTGGTGGAAAACAAGAACTAAGACATCTGGCCCAAGCAAGGGAAGACTTGGATCTGAGGGCTCCACATAAACCTAGGAATTTTGTGAAAAGACAAACTAGTAAAAACAAACAAAATTGTCAGTACAAGAAAATGACAGGGAAACTGCACTGCCTTGTTCTGAGCTCTTGAGGTGAGATGATACAGTTTCCTTTCAGAATTCACAAGCACTAGCATTTGAGGTTCTAAATATGAGCTCCCAATACCAAAGCACAAATTGTATGAGGGAATCCGCTACCAGGAGCAAGTCAGTGGAAACAACCGCTGAGTTAAAGACCCCAGATTACCCTCCCTTAATGACGGGTTTCAACTAAAATGTCAATTACTTTAATATTGTTTTGCTCTTTTGCTTTACATGGAAGCCCTGATCTCTTTCACTTAACAATCAATAATGTACTACCTATTCAATAATGTACTACAGAATCATGTAGTACAATAATGTACTACAGAACAGAAAATTATTTTTCTGTAGAACAAAGCATCTACTGAGAAAATCATGGGCATTTCTTCAAGCGTGGTCCCAATGATACTGAAGACTGACTAAAATAGTTTATGATCAGATATTTAAGAAGACTAACAATGAGTACTATTTAAAATATCTAAATTAAAAAACCTTTATTACTATTACAATCTTATCTGAGATGTAATCTTTGAACTACAAGCATAAAGGATAAAAACATGTGGTATAACAGCTGAAATAAGCACAAGAGGTTTTTCTTCTTAGTTCTCCTTAAGCAGTGCCAATGAAGGATACTAATAATAGAATAAAGTTTCAGGGCAGAACAATGAAAACCATAATTAGAACTCAATGCATCACACACTCCTGGGAAAGGATTATAATTAAGAATTCTCAAAGAAGAGTGTGGATGTATATGTACGTGCGGATGTATAAATACACAAACCCACCCCCCATATAAGCCAATGGAACTAATGACAATAGATAAATCTTCAAAGAAAATAAGCATCACAATTCCAAACAGTCTATGTAGTGCAAAAGACAACAGTGTATATGCTCAGAAAGAACTTGACACAAAGGAGTGATGTGATGAGGGAAAAAGCATATTATTTTATGTGCCTACATGGAATTTTAAAAACTTTGTAATTTGAGGGCCTCCCTGGTGGCACAGCGGTTAAGCGCTGCGCTGTGGAGCTGTCAGCAGTGGCAATGCAAGTTCGAAGCCCGGCCGGGGAGATTCCCACATGGCATGGCAGACCTCTCCTGCCTTGCCCACTGCTCCCCTCAGCAGTGTATTTCCATCGATCTGCCTGTGCCTCTCCCCACTCTGTCTCTGGTGAACCCTCTCACCGCCCCACGCCTCTGGCCTGTACTCCATCTTGTATGCATAAATAAATAAATATTTTTTAAAAATCTTTGTAATTTGAATTCACATGATTATTTCAAAAGCACCTTGTAATAAAATATTTCTCATCAATCTAACATGAGAATTATGTGGATATAATAAGTAAAAGATAAAAGTCCTACCCAAAATATAACATTGCTGTTAAGTGTTTTAAAGGTTTTATCTAAATTTAACTGATTTTTGAAAGATTTCTCTACAAAACTCAAACCCTAATAGCCTTAATAGAACCACTAGCATCACAGGTAAATGGAGATGATAATACAGCATAATATTATCACTATCCTACTTATTTCAGTCATTCAATATCTACTTGGCCTTTTACCTTATCTTCTAGAAAGAAGGAATCTCTAAATGAAAGTGAAAGAGGAACCATATGTTTCCATTTTGGATTTAAAGACGTTAATTATAATTTCAACATATGAACAAAGATTATAACATAAAATACAAGGATTACCAAAGAACCAGATTATTTTTCAGCATGATTTGTAAGTTACATGGTCAGAGTTTGTTCTGATTAAATCATTTCTTAATTGAGATAACACTGGCTTACATTATCATTGGTATTATAAAGCAACAACAATGACGGATCAATAGGCCAATGAAACAACTAGAAAACATATTCACACATATGTGGAAACTTGCATGATGACACAGACAACAACGCAGAATGGTGAGAAACACAGTTTTTCTAGTGACTGGGTCAACAGATGTCCTATGAAAACAAAAACTTGACCTCTGCTCTATTTAACATACCCTACACCTAAATTCATTTTCAGACAGATTAAGATTCAAGGTGAAACACAAAACCTTTTAGAAGATAATAAAGGAGAAAGAGACACCTTAAATAAGAAGCAAGTAACAGTAATAGGTCAAAAAATCTGAATTACATTAAACATAAGCGTTTTCATTTTTCCAAAGATATCAAAAGAATGAAAAAGCAAGTCCCAAAGCAGGAAAACATCAGCAACACATAAAACCAACAAAGGACTTGTATTCAGAATATATTTTTTAAAATTCTACACATTAATTTAAAAAATCCAACAATTCTGCAGGAAAACATGCAAGAATCTTAACACTCCCTATAACAAGTGAGGGTACACATATGTAAAGGTCCTTAGCTTCATTAGTAATCAGACAAATGCAAACTAAAATCACAAGGAGTGATGTTACAATAACAATATCAATGGCTCTCAAATATAATGCTGAAAAAAAAAGCAAGACACAGCACATGCTTCATGTTTCTATTTGTACAAAGGTCAAAACCAGACAAAACTACAATGCTAGGAATCAAATTTAGTGGTTACCTCTAGGAAAAGGGAAAGGATAGTGATTGAAAGCAAAAGAGGAATGGAGGTATCACACTCCCAAGACTTCAAACTATACTACAAGGTTATACTTTTATCACTATTAAAAATAGTATGGTATTGAAATAAAAACAGACATAAAGACCAGTGGAATAGAATTGAGAGCACAGAAATAAACCTACAATTTATATGAACAGTTAATCTATAAAAAAGGAGCCAAGAGTATCTAACGAAAAAAGGAAGATCTCTTCAACTGGACAGCCACATGCAATAAAATCAAACTAGACCACTATCTCACACCATACACAAAAATGAACCCAAAATGTATTAAAGACTACTGAAAATGCAAAACATACCAAAAGCACTCCATGACACAAAACATATTAAAGACTACTGAAAACACAAAACCTAGTAAAATATAGCAAAGCACTCCAATACACTGGTGTCACGCATATATTTGGGGACTTGATTCCAATGACAAGGAAAATAAAAGGAAAAATAAGTGACTGGGAAGATGCCAAACTAAAAAGCTTCCGCACATTGAAAGAAACTATCACTAAAACAAAAGACACTCAACTGAATGGGAGAAAATATTTGCATATCATCCATCTGACAAGAGGGTAATATCCAATATCTACTAAGTGCTCCTACAACTCAACAAAAAGAAAACAAGGAACCAATCAAAAAAAAAAAAAAAAAAGGGCAGAAGACCTAAATAGACACTTCTCTAAGGAGGACATACATATGGCCAAAGGCACATGAGCAAGTATTCAATGTCACTTCTGAGGGAAATGCAAATCAAAACCACAAAGATATACCACCTTACTCCAATAAGAATGGCCCATATCATAAAAACCAGACACAATAAATGTTGGCAAGGGTGTAGAGAGACAGGAACCCTTGTACACTGTGAGAAAGTAGACTGGTCCAATCCCTATGGGAAACAATATGGAGATTCCTCAAAATAACAAAATTATACCTACCACGTGATCCAGTTATTCCACTCTTAGGTATCTACCCAAAGAAAACAAAATCACTAATTTGAAGGGATATATACATTCCTGTATTCAACTGCAGCACTATTTATAATAGACAAATTGTGGAAACAACTTAAATGACCATCAACAGAGCCACAGATTAATAAGATGTGGTATATAGAAACAATGGAATACTGCTCAACTCTAAGAAAACATGAACCTTTGTCACTTACATCAGAATGGATGGAACTTGAGGGGATCATGCTAAGTGAAATATATCAGAAGGAGAAAGACAGTACCAGATGATTTTACTCATATGTCGAATACAGGGAAATAAAACAAAGGAACTGAAAACGTCAAAGCACAACAAACCCTAGAACTATGACTGTAGGATTGAGGCTATTCAAGGGGGAGGGAGGGCTGGGATATGCACAAAAGAGGAAAGGGAAAGGGCCCCGTGGTGTAGGGTAAAGGGCTGTGGGTTATTTGATGGTGGGGATGGTGTGGGTACATCTGAGGTGGGGATGGTAACATACATCTGAAGAGGTGTGAATCTGATATCCCCTAAATCATACACAGTGTTGTAAACCAATGTCACTGTAGTAAAGGGAAAAATAGAGTAATATACCTGCTTCCACAAACAAATAAAAAATAAAACTACACTGTAATGCCACCTCATACCCATAAGAATGGCACAAGCCGAAAAGATTCCCAATAACAAGTGCTGGAGAGGATAAGGAGAAAAAGGAACCAGATTACACTGCTGGTGGGAATGTGCATTGGTGAAACCATTATTATGAAACCATTATGGAAAGCAATCTGGATTTACCTTAAAAAATTAAAAACAGAAATGCAATGTGACCCAGTCATCCCACACTTCGGCAAATATCCATAGAATAAGAAACCATCATTAGGAACTACAATATTCAGAGCACTGCGTAAATGATCAAAAAACTGTAATCAAATCAAATCAGTTTATAGTAAGGTTTCAAATTTTCATTTCAAAGTCACAAGTGGAAAAGGAAAGCATGAAATATATTTCTTCAAGAGATACTTATTTTAACTACCAAGTATAGAGTGATAGGAACAAATAATTACATACTTCAAGAAGACTGGATTCTCACCTGTTCAATCTCTTTGGTTTTTGATGCTATTGCTTTAGAACGACTGGTTAGCTGACTGTCTTCAAATAATTCTATGCCATCTGCTGCATTGGATTCAGGTTCTTCGGGCTGGTCAATGAACAATGGTGCCGTGGAGCCTGACTTTAAAAAGAAGTAGAAATCTTTAGTTGCTTTCTTAAAGAACGCACTCCATTTCAGATGACCACATAGGCAACAACTGGAAATTTTATCAAGAAAAAGTGCTAAGTTGACCCTATTTAAAGAAAGCACTGCTAATTTCACCACACAGAATGATCATATGTGAAAAGGATTAAAGAGAAAGTGGTTGCTAGTTTTTAAATTTTAGATAAGATAAAATCTCTAGGCTTTTTCCACTCCAAAATTACATTTCACACTATATTAGAACAGAACTAGATGGTTATGTCCTTAAGCAATCTATTTAAGAAACACTGAGGAAAAAAGGCATATGCAACATTATAAAAGAATGGCAAAAGGACTCTACTTTCAAAATCTTGCTCCTGTATCCTAACACTAAAATCACTGAAAGAAAACAATCACAATCATGTCGATTTTAGAGCAACAATTCATTAGTAAAACAATAATCCCACAAAGCCCACATCTGGTAACTGTACTTTCAAAAAACACTTGTTGAAAAGAGAAAAGCTAAAGAAGGGGAAGTTTTTATTTAACTACCCTCATTTTATTATTCAAATATTTACTGAACAACAAATGCCAAGCACTGCTCCGGGAGCAATAGATACATCCGTGAACAGCACAGACAAAAGTTCCTGCCTTTATGGAGCTTGCAGCACTCAATGACTTAGAAGGAGGAAACTGTGAAGTTGAGACTTGTATATTTTACTGTTGAATTTTTAAGGGGAGTAACAGGTACAGGGGGAAATAAACTCATATATTACCAGGTTATCAAAAATTTAGGAGTTTTGTGATTGAAGAAGTAGCAAACAGCAGTAGGTTCGGTGAAGTCACAAAATACATACTAATAGAGGTACTTCTCACAGTGAAAGAAGTGGCATTGCCAACGCCTAATGTGTTGGGGGTGGATATTGTCACAATTTGGGGACATTTATCAAAATTTAGCACTTGTTTCCCTTTCACTCAGTGACTTCACCTATAGGAACTTAACCTACACATTAGCAACACAGGCTGAGACATGGCTGTGATAAACAGCAAATGATTGAAATTAACATCAATTTCATCATTAGGGGACCGTGCAAATAAATTATGCAGTGTCAAGAATCAGGGCACACTAAGAAATTATTTAAAAGAACAAGGACTGTGTGTGTGTCTCTCT
>PVIJ01002778.1:94059-151221 GCA_004024925.1 Scalopus aquaticus
GGGGGGGGGGGGGGGGGGGGGGGGCGCGGGGGCGGAGGACAGGTAGGAGGAGATGGCAGTAAAGGTTGCCTCAACAGGAATAACTTCGAAGAAATAGAATGGGAAACAGTACGCATACTTTGGTGCCATTTGAACTTCTGGCATGTATATGTATAATTTAAAAAACCTACTTTTTACAAGTCTAAGATATATTTTAAGGGAATTAAATTGCAAGCATGAGAAACAATTAAGATAGTAGGATTCTGGGAAAATAGCAAGAATAGGAAGCCCCAGAAATTTGTCTCCCAACCTAGACAAACAATTACTACTAACAAACTTTGTTTCATGTAGCTATTCTGGAACTCTGGACTGTACTGAAGGCTTACAACAAGAGGAAGATGCAAAGGTAAAGGTAGAGGTGAATTTCAGGTCTTAGCACAATAGCAGCTCCTTACCCCCCACCCCGAGCCACTTAGAAAGCAGCTGTGCACACAGGCCTGCACACAGCTGGGCATGCCAGGTTGGGTAAAAAGAAATTCGTCCTCCAAATACCAGAGATCTGTGCTCTGATCACTGACTGCTGTTTCTGTCACTGTGGTGCAAAGCCCAGCAGTTTCTGGTGCTGTACCTCCCACAACTACCCCCCACCCCACTCTGGTAATAGTGACTCCAGAGGCCTAAAGGGCCAGAGTCTGTTCTCCCACCACCACCCACCCCTTCTCACCTGCATTTCTCATGTTTTCCTCTTTCATGAGCCAGACATTCAAGATTCTCGCACTGAAAAAGAACTGCAGGGCCTCCCTGGTGGCACAACAGGTTAAGCGCAGCACCATGAAGCTATCCAGAGCCACTGCAGCATGAGTTCGATACCCAGCCAGGGAGACTCCCACATGGTGCAGCAGACAGGAGACCTCTCCTGTCTCACTCACTGCTCCCCTCAGCAGTGTATTTTAGTAGATCTGCCTGTTCTGCTCCCCACTCTTTCTCTGGTGAAGCCTTTCACCACCCTACACCTCTGGCCTACACTCAAGTTTGTATGCATAAATAAATAAAAAAAGAACTGCATATATGGAGAAATTTAGAAAGTGACTGAGCATGCCAAGAGAAAGGGTCAGAAAAGACTAAGAGATCCTAAGGCAGGTCCCAACACAGCAGTAGCGCTTATCAATCAAAAGAGCAAAAATAATAAAAAGGAGCGAACCCTGGAAAGAGGGGAGAGGCTAATTTCTAGAGTTAAAACATTATTAGATTCAAATACTCAGTATTCAACAGAAAAATCAGAAGGCAAGCAAACAAGAAAGCATGGCCCCTTCAAAAGAATTAATCAATAGCAACTGCCCCCACCCCCAAAAGACCTAGTGGCACATTTATTAGACAAAATTGTTCAAAATAACTGACTCAAAGATGCTGAGAACTATAGGAAGATGTGTAGAAAGCCATTAAAATGATGCCTAAACAAAATGGAAATCTCAATGAGAGCACAAACCTAAAAGAAACAAAAATGAAATTCTAGAACTAAAAAGTAACAAACTAAAAAATACACTAGAAGAATTCAAAGGCAAATCTGAATCAGTGAACTTGAAGATTAGTCAGTAGAAAGTGTCGAGGTTGAGGAACAGAAAGAAAAAGACTGAAAAAAAGCATAAAAGATCTGTGGGTGTCCCAAAAAGGAGATGAGAGAGAAAAGAGCAGAGAGACTATTTGAAGAAATAACGTCTTAAAACTTGGATATCAACATCCAAGAAGCTCAACAAACTCCATGTAAGATGAGTTCAGGAGACCCACACTGAGATATATACCATAATCGCACTTTCAAAGGACAAAGAAAAACAGTTAACCTTGACAGCAAGAAGAGCAAGAGAATAACTCATAAGAACTGCTCAAGGGGGCCCTGAAAGGTAAAATGAAGAGACAAGACAGTAACGAACTCTAAGTCTGGAGAAAACATTATCTTAATAAAGTACACAGGCAATTATAAAAGCTAGTATCATTCTAATAATGCTTTGGAACATTACTTTTTGTTTTCTACAAGATTCAAGAGACTAATACATTAAAATTTTAAAAATCTGAAAATTAGTGTAAAAGCTAATATTATCATAGCTTTAGCTTACAATTGCAGATCTTATTTTCTACATAGTTTAGGAGATGAATGCATTTAAAGGCATCATTAGTTATATCTGGGGACACATGATGCAGAAAGAATTTAAACATTTCACTACAAAAAAAATCAACTGTACACAAAAGAAGGCAAGATGCAGGAAATGAGACAAAAAAATATATATAGGGCTTATAGAAAACAAATATCATCATAAGCAAAGTAAATCCCCTTTAATCAGCAAATTTTATGTAACTGGATTAAAATCTGTACTCTAAACACAGAAATTGAGAGAAGAATAAAAACACAAGACCTAGAGATGGACCCAGAGAGATGATTCTGGAAGTAGTATATCACAATGGCTGCTGAAGAACTCCAAGTTCAGTTCGAACTTGTGTCGGCTCATGCTAGTGGTAAATGGGAAAGCCACATTTATAAAATAGTGTTTGACCAGGGATTCTGAGATGTAGCTACTCGGGTGCTGGGCTCCATTCCCTGATGTTCCATACCGAAAGAGGACTTGTTCAGTTCACTATGGGACAGAGGCTGGGCCAGGAGAAACTTGGTTGACTCAAGAGATGGTCATTTTATGCAAGCCATTTATGTTTGATGTAACACTGAGAGTTACTTACAAAAACCTACCTAACCAACACAGAGAACTGGTACAAGTGCAGGTGTTGTATGGCAACAAAATATACAAATGAAGCTGGAGCCCAGTAATCAGAAATCTAGTTTTAAAAGCAACTAGATTCTGCAAAAATAACTATATGAATGAATATATGAATTCAGCAAAGCAGCATGGTACAAAGTCTACATATAAAAATCAACTGTATTTTTAAATAAGAACAATGAAATATGTGAAAAGGAATTACAAAAAAATCTCATTTATAAAAGCATCAAAAAGAATTACAAACTTAGGAAAATTAACATAACCAAGTTGCTGAAAGACTTGTACAACGAAAATTTCAAAACATGGCTGAAATTAAAGATGTTAACAAATGGGAGTACATCCCACATTCGTCTGATTCTGAAGACAATACTGCTAAAATGTCAATACTACTCAGAGTTCTTACACAGTCAGTATATTCCCTCTCAAAACCCCAACTACATTTTTTGAAGAAATAGAAAACCCACCCTAAAATTCATGTGGAACCTCAAGGAACCCTGAAAAGTCAAAACAACCTTGAAAAAGAAAAACAAAATTGGAGGATCACATTTCCTGATTTTGAAACTTATATAAATCTACATTAATCATTAAGATACCATCAACAGAATAAAAAGGCAAATCACTGTGGTAAGAAAGAATTGCAAATTACTATCTATAAGGAATTACTGATAAAAGAGCAATTTCAAATTTTCTGACAGGCAGGAAAGAAAACTCAAGCAAGCTCTTGAGTCTTATTATCTCTAACACTACTGATTCCACCAAGTGAAACTGAATTTGAAAAGAGGGCAGGGAAGATGGGCAATCTTCACTGAGGAGAGAGTAAGTGTAGATATTCATGCAAAAAATGACATCTCATACGTGGAAATACTGTAAATCATGTTTTAACATTTAAATAAGAAAATTATTAAATCGTTTCTCAGCCTTTTGGCTAATACCAAGTGTAGTCTCTGCTCTTAGCAGTTTAATATCTGATACACCCTCCATCTGAGGACAATATATTAAATGGGTTTTGGAGCAGGGAGACTGAGTAGGAGCTTGCTCTGTTCACTGGTCCTGCAGTACCCCAAAAATGGTGCACCACCCCCCTCAGGGAATCCAAAAAAAAAGAGAGAAAAATGTTCAGTCTTCCGCTTATAGCAAGAAGGAACCTGTATTACCCAGACATTCTAATAGCCTTCAAATAATTTGCTTTTCATTCTGATAATCAAAGCAGAAGTCTTATTACCACATCTAATGACAGTAAGTTGTATCTATAAAATCTTGACTGCAAGCTCTCTGACATCCAGTCTATCTAATGCAGTATGTGACGTAAGTAAATGCAGAATGAATTTTAGTAAATTTAAATAGACTATGAGAAAGCTGGTAAAGTATTATTTTCTGAAAATATGTGCCTTAAAAATCTAATCCTAAAATATGCACTCTGGAAAAAAAATTTCACAGTCAAAGTTTCATAAATGTACAAACTTTATTATTAGCGTCCAAAAGGTAAAAGTAATAAACTGCACGGAGGAATGAACTACAACATTGCTCTAAGCACAGCAGACCCCTCTTGTCTTTCCACTGTTCCCCTTAGCAGTATATGTCAATAAATCCCCCTCTTCTGTTCTCCTCTCTGTCTCTAGTGAATTCTTTCACCCCCACTCCTCTGGCCTATACCCCAATTCTTCCTGTCTTAAAAAAATTTTTAAAGAAAATTGTTCTAGCATATCACTTCATTTATGTTCAACTTCACACATCTTTTTATAAACTCTATGATCCTCCAACCAAATAGTTTAAAACATAACTGATGGAAGCAAGAAGAGGAACTGGAAACCCCAATATTTAATCAAACCTAAACAATCTTTCTGAAGTCCAGGGACCATTACTTAGAGCTAATATAAAATACTGCCACAACTAGATTTAAATACACAGTTATATAACAAACTCTTTTCTAGCATTAAATTTCTTCCTTCCTTCCAATTTACTTTGTCAAATCAGATTTAAGTTCACATAATCAACATCATGTTTCTCAAAGCATGGATCACTGAAATGAGTGACTATTTAATAACTGCCTGAGAACAAATGTTACTATCTGAGCAAAATGTTAATAATGATAAAGTGGGATTGTTTTCAGCTAAAAATCAAAGCATCATTAAAACTTCCCAACCATGTTATATCCAGTATGAAGAAGTATCAATATAATTTGAAAAGCCATTTCAGACAATGGTACAAAACTGATACTGCTTCTCAAGGATAAAGACGCGCATTAATTTGTCTTTAGTCCAACAAAGGATCATGTCTGAACTATTGCCCCCCCTTACAGATATTTAGAGTCGTTTACTTATCATTAAATCATACTCTAGCAAATTCAACCAAATTTTAGAAAAAAATCAAGGATTTAAAAATATATATATATTTCTTGACCCAATGATATTTAGAGTCAAGATCCATTCAAGCAACAAGAGAACATAAGTAGAATATTTCAAGTCCAGGAAAGACAGTGAGATGTTATTAAGAGATATAAAAGGGGTGGAGAGGAAAGGATAAATGCATCTTATTAAGACCTTGCTAACTAGAGATAAAGGACGGGGCAAAGAAGTGAGTACTGTTTTTAGAGATATTTAGTTATAGGTACTCTGAGAAAAATGATCAGTTCTGCAAAATAGGAATTTTGAAGCACACATATATTAGTATAAAAACCACTCTTCTAAAATTAAAGAAAATAAGAAAAGTGATCCCTATAAGTGAACTTAAAAACTTATTTTTAAATAGTTCTAGAAAGGTGCCAAAGAGGGACAGCTTGATATTTTTGATACGTTTACTCAAGAATATATACAAATATCTACTATTATAGCTGCAATAAGAAGGAAACCTTGACTAACTTAAGAACAACTGATTTCTAAATTACATCAGCATTTTTAAAAAGCTCTATTGATTAACTGCTGAAAAGAGTTGCTATGGGTTTATCACTTCTGTGGGCAATGCACACTGTTCTGGGATGGAGCTCATCACTGGCACGCGGCCGTGTGCAGGCACACAGGTTTAAATGAAATTCCAACGCTTGACCCCTTTTGTCAAAGGGTCTTCTGTAAAAGGTATCCAAAAATGTATTGAAAAACCATCGTGGTACAGAGATGTTTATATCCTCTGCCTATCAAGTCAAACTAATTCCTCTAATAGCAAACTGTTGCCCTTGAAACATACATTATATGGAAAATATTAAGATTGTGTTCGGATATTTTAACACAAACACTTTGTAAACAGTATTCTGTGACCTCAATGATGGGTTCATCTTCTGGTACTCTACTCACCAAAGGACAAAGAAAACTGAAAGAATGCATATTTCATTTCCTGGGATATTTATGAGTATAACACACAATATATAGTTAAGCTCCAAGGTCTAGTTAGATTTGGGCTATGAATTCACTGGTTGGTTCATGACGGTTGAGCATGATTTCTAGAAATCTTTTAATAGCTAAGTCCTTAAAAAAAGCATATAAATAAATGCATTTTCCTTATATGCCATATTTACACTATTCTTAGATGTCTAAGTGACTAAAGACGTTCACGCACAAAATGTTAATGAATTCAATCACTCATTTTCAGACTATTACTGTGTGTGGTGAGTTTTAATAATCCATGAAGATACTTACCCCCAAATGTATTTTGGGGATTATATCCCACCTATGCCTCAAAATCCAGCCCAACTCTCAGATGTGAAACATACGGGAGAAATCATGCCATACCTCATACTCAGAAATTTCAGGTAAGGCGCCTTCATCGGCCTTTTCCAGCTTTTCAGCAGCCCACTTGCTAGCAGCCTCAGCAAGTTCCTTCTCAGTTAGCCTACTGGGTTTATCTAACACCTAACAAAAAACAAGAAATGGCTTTGTTAACAATTGTCGAAGATTTACTAAACTTCAAATACATTAAGAAGTATACCAACTAGTACTTCCACTGAAGATCATTTGAGTCTTCAAATTTATAGAGAACAGGTGTGTTCTGTTTGCTTTTTTGAAACTATTCCACAAGAATTTCTCTGAGCAGCAAGTCTTTGGGATATCTAGACTAGATATGCCTCAGAAATTCAATGAATAAAACTTCATGAATTTATCTAAGGAATAGAAGACAGTAACAATTAACTAGTATACCTATAGTACTCAGAATATGCAAGATGTCTTACTGATTTCAACTATGTATCATAATTATAGTCACTGAAATAAATATTACAAAAATTTCATCAAGGTAAATTCCCAAGTAATGTAACAGAAAAGTCCAGAAATGCTATCTTTAAATCTGTAATTATGTATATATTAACAAATATATATTTATTTAAAGATATATAAATAAATATATATATATTTGTACTTCGGTTTTTCTTGCTTGCTTATACTAAAATATATTTTAAAAGATCTATCAGTTCATGGAGTCAAGATAAAAATAAAATGTTTTTATCTGAACTCCATTATTCCCACAAACTGTTTAGAAACTTACGCTATAGAATAAAATATAAAGCTTACAAAGCAAAAATTAGAAAAGATCTTTCCTTGGGCCTTTTGGTAACTCTCCAATTCCATTCTATTTCATTAGCATACATTTTCATCAAGTAGGCCCATCATCTGTAATATGGCCTACCTCTTAACCTCTCTATCATCACTGACTCCAAATATACCTCATCTGGATGACAGAATCAGCAAAAGTCCCCATATTATGGTACCCCACCATTTACAGAGTGCTTTCTAAACAACTCAAAGGAAAGTATTTTAATTAAATGGAATTCCCTGAAGCTGGTTAGGGTAGACCTTATTTCCCCAACTTCTAAGTCAAGAAACTGAATGTGAAATTGACAGCGATTCATCCACAGTAAATACTAAATGCTGAGCTGGGACTGAACTCCAGGTCTTCTAGATAACAAAAGCCTTTGGCCTCCTTTGCACAGCTTAATAAATTATCCACACCACTGGCTGGCCACCCTGAATATTTACTAGAAGACAGTAATGATGTGTCCACACAGAGTATTTCAACTAACAGTGAGGAAACATACACATAACTAACTCCAAAGTTGTAACCATATCTAAATTTGAGAAAGTATGTGATATCTGCATTATTACTTATTAACCAAGTTAAAAGCCTTTTAAAGTCCGGAGAAAAAAACACACACAATTAAACCTAATAACAAACACTATACCCTATTTTTAATGTCTGTTTTGAATAGAATGCTATAGAGAATAAACAAAATGAACACTACAAGTTATCTCCAGGAAAAAAGGAAACAAGTCTTCTATAAATTAACATTTCCCTTTTATTTGCCTGTCATTCAACTGTACACTTGAAAAACCCTCCACCACCCAATGAGGAAATAAACCTCCCCACAACTACCAAGGAACCCTGGACAAAGTAACCAGGAGACTGTACTTTTCCTACCTTAAAATGATTACAGGTCTAAAATTCTGAAATTCCAATTTAATTTTAAGAATCTAAGTTTGAGAAACAAAATGCAAACACCTAAGTTAACCATCATATATAAATATTTAAAATCTGTTATGGTTGTTTCCCATTTTAATATATTTTAACAGGCACCACAAACTCCTATGTTCTAACGTCATTACATTATATTATAGTTCCCAGGAAATGAATATATTGTATACCATAATTTAAATATTCATAGTGATTGAGATGTGTAGGCACCCTTACTTTTCTTTTGTTTCTATGTGACAAGAAAAACAACCCACTCTTTCAGGTGGGTAAAAGCATCTTAACTATGCATGACAAGACGGAAGGAAAAAAATCCAACAATCTTTCCCATTCAGATTTCAGCATTCTAGAATCCTTAGATTTCTGAGAAAGCTCTAGAGATCCAAGTTGTTATAAAAGCATCCTTTCCTTTTTTTCCTTGGAGGCAGAGAAACAGCAGCCACCTGCACACCGGCACAGACTGTTAGGCTACACCTGTTCTTGCTGAAAATCCAAACAAACCAAAGATAGAGAAACAAGGAATGTATCTATACTTAGCATCTGTAGCTATAGAAGAAGAGAAATAACATCAGTTATGGAGAAAGAATTGAGGTCAGTGAAAACTTCTAACTGCAGAAAACAGAAACAGCAACACCACAAATGTTTAAGTTATGAAGATTAAAACCACAGATCATCTTTTCAACAAGCTTGAGGATGCTAGGAAGGCAGGAATGAGAAGATAATGTAATGAGTAGCTATGTCTTTGAGAAAATTATTTAACTTCTGAGCCTATTCTAAAATAGATACATACCTATTTTCAAATTGCAAAATAGTTACCATCATACCATTAGTTAACACATTCATCAAGTCACATAATTACCATATCTTTTTTTTGCTGTGAGAAACTAAAGAGTGCTCAGCAAATTTCAACTATAATATTACTATCATCATTATTATCCACAATCACTATACTGCACATTAGAGCCCTGTCACTTATTTATTTTAATAACTGGAAGTCTGTATTCTTTGACTGACATCTCCCATTCTCTCCCTTCCCCCATCACCTGGAAAACATCCTACTCATCAGCTTCTGGGAATCTGGTTTTTTTAGATTTCAAATATACATGTGATCTTACAGCATTTGTTTTTCTGTCACACTTATTTCACCTAATATCCTCAAGGTCCAACCACGCTGTCACCACAAATGACAGAAATTCCTTCTTTCTAATGACTAAGTAATATTCCAACATGTACTTAGATCGTATCTTCTTTGTCTCTTCATCCATAGAGAGAGACTTAGGTTGTTAAGGTGTCTTGGCTATTGTGCTCCATGCTGCAACAAACACAGGAGTGCAGACATTCGTTTGACTTCCAGTAGACATACACCCAGAAGTGGGGTTGCTGACTCATAAGGATGCTGTATTTTTCACTTTTTAAGGAACATCCATACTGTTTTCCATAGTGGCTACACAATTCATAGCAGTGACAGTGTAAAGGGGTTCCCTTTTTCCACAACCTTGCCAATATGTGTTATCTCTTGTCTGACTCCCTCATAGGTGTGATGTGATGTCATCGTGGTTTTGCAGCTGCACTTCCCTGATGATCAATGACGTTGAGCATCTTTCCATATGCCTGTCATGTATCTGTGTGTCCACTTGAAACAGTATATATTCAGTTCCTCTGCACACTTTTTAATCAAATTGTTTGCATTTTTTTTCTTTTGAGTTGTAAGAGATTTTCGTATACTTTAGACATTAGCCTTTTATTAGATATGTGATCTGTAAACATATTATGCCATTGTGTAGATACTTTATTTTGCTGATTACCTTTGCTGTGCAGCAGCTTTTTAATTTGAGGTAGTGTCACTTGTTTATATTTGCTTTTGTTGCCTTTACTTTTGGTGTCAAATCCAAGAAATCAATGGCAAAATCAATGTTAAGGAACTCACCATCTAAGATTTCTTCTAGGATGTCTAGGGTGGAGTTGATTTTTACATCTGGTGGAAATTAGGAGTCCAGTTTCATTCCTTTTACATGTGGCTACCTATTTTCCCAACAGTATTTATTAAAGAGACTGTTACTGTCTATTCTTACTCCTTGGCCATATATATGCATGGGTTTATTTCTGAGGTCTCTATTCTGTTCTGTGTCTGTTTTTATGCTAATACCACATTAAACTACAGCTCTTGAGATGAGTTGAAATCCAGCTGCGATGCCTCCAGCTGTGTTGTTCTTTCTCAAAATTGTTTTGGCTATTTGGGATCTTTTGTGGTTCCATAGAAATTGTAGGATTTTTTTCTGTGAAAAATGAGATGGGAATTTTAAGAGGAATTACACTGAATCTATAGACTGCTTTGGATAACATGGATGTTTTGACAATATTAATTTCTCCAATCCATGAGCACACGATATCATCCATTTACTTGTGTCTTCTTCACTTTACTTCATCAACGTCTTTAAGTTCTCAGGGTCCAGATATTTCAGCTCCTCAGTTAAATTTTATTCCTAAGTATTTTATTCTTTTTTGATGTTATTTATTGTAAATGGAATCACATTCTTAATTTCTCTTTGAAATGGTTCATTACTGGTATATAGAGAAACACAACTGACTTGTATATTGATTTTGTATCCCACAACTTTACTGAATCTGTGTATTTCTAAGTTAATTGGTAGATTCTTTATGGTTTTCTATATGTAATATGTCATCTGCAAATAGAGAGCTTTGCTCCTTCCTTTTGGATTTGCATGTCTTTAATGTTTTTTTCTTGCCTGACTGCTCTGTGTAGACCTTCCAGGGATATGTTGATTAAAAGTGGAGCGAGTGGGCTCTCTTGACTTGGTCTTGGTCTTAATGAAAAAATCTTTGCACCCTTTCAGGGCCTCCCTGGTGGTGCAACGGGTTAAGCGCAGCACTATGAAGCTAGCCAGAGCCATTGCAGCACAAATTCGATCCCCAGCCAGGGAGATTCCCACATGGTGCCTCACCTGCTGCTCCCCTCAGCAATGTACTTCAGTCGATCTGCTTGTTCTGCTCCCCACTCTGTCTCTGGTGAATCCTCTCACCACCCCACACCTCTGACCTATACCCCAGCTTGTATGCATAAATTAAAAAAAAACTTTAAAAAAAAATCTTTGCACCGTTTCACCATTAAGTGTGATACTAGCTGTAGGACTATCATATATAGCATTTTTATGTTGAGGTATAGTCCCTCTATATCCAGTTTGTTCAGAGTTCTTATCACAAATGTTGAACTTTGTCAAATTTTTTCTATCTCTATTTGGATGATATGATTTGTCCTTCATTTTGTTCTTGATTTATTTGTAGATGTTAGAACATTTTTGCACCCCTGGGGGAATATATCCCACTTGATCATGGATATGATCATTTTAATGTGCTGCTGTATTTGGTTTGCTAATATTTTATTGCTGATATTTGCATCGACATCTACCAAGGATATCGGTCTATAGTTTTTCTTCTCTTGTAGTGTCCTTGTCTGGTTTTGGTGTCAGGTAATGCGTGTCTTGTAAAATGGACTTGGAAGCGTTTGAAAAGCACTGGTATTCTTTCAATGTTTAGGATCATAGTATCATTAACTAGTGATAAATTTGAGAATATTAACTCCGAGTCTTTTATATAATATGGGGATATATACCTATTTATATCATTTATATCCCCCGCCCTTGTGCTCTTCCCTCCTGGTTTTGAACATAGATCTAAACAAAATTATTGGAGTCAGTTTAACAACGACAACTTTGAGCTGTTACTGATAGAAAACATTTCGTTAAACTGGATGTGTAAATATGAAATAATAAGAAAATACTACTGCATCCAGAATCCAGTATTTGTACAGTAAATGTCTGGCTCTGCCTAAATCCTACCCAGAAATAGTGGCACATCTATTAAACATGCTCCGTCTTAATATTCCGCTTCTACCTGGCTATGGTCAAGGTGAGCAAGGGCCATAATAAGGGTTAATTTTAGCACAACCGGGAAAAATTCTATGAGAACACTGTTCACTTACTCTGGTCGCTACATTTCAGTTGTGGTCACTTCATATTCAGGTTTTCAAATGCAGTAAATTATGCAGACAGTAAAGAACAAAACTTCTGGACTGAACAACCCAACTCATTTATTCTGTAATTCCTCTTTAAATTGATTTAAAAATATAACAAACCTTTGATGAAGGAACTGCTGAGGAACTTGAGGGTGAAGTGTCTCTCGATGTTTTCAATGACTGAGCAGGCCTTTCTTTACCTACGTAAGAAAATATAAAACGCAATTTTCTAGCTCATTTGTTTTCAATTAGAGTAATTTTGTTATTGAATAAATGAGGGGAGTCATACACTTGTCTCAGCAAAAAAAAAATCTTCATTATATCATTAAATGAAATCTGTTACCATCTAAATCCACCTCTTTCTCTCGGGGCCTGGGCACAATAAAATTTCAAATAACCTAGAACCAGTGGCCATGACATAGGACAAGCTAGCTCATACCAAAGCTAGTTAGCAAACACAGAGCACCGAAAGGCAAAAAATATTTGAAAATCATAAATGTTTTTTCTTCCAAGTTCCTAAAAGCTGTGTTTTAATACATCATAATCAAAGTCCAAGGTAGCTATGATACAGTTACCTGATACAATTACCACCAAGTAATTAAGTGGTAGCTCAAAGTTAAGTGGTTAAGTGGTAGCTCAAAGTGAGAGGCATGTAGGAAATTTAGCTGGTACTCCTGAAAGGTCTGGACGGTTTAAAAAAAAAAAACTAGAAAATTATTGTTCAGAGCACAAACTCCGTGCCTGGTATGAATGAGTGCCCAAACATTGGTTAAGTGGTTAAAAAGTAAATTTGCACAAGAGAAAGTCTCTACCTTTACTCACCCACTACAGACACTCAGGCAGTGTTATACATACACCACAGTTTTTTATAAAAACTTAGGCCAGACAACAGATTTTGTTTTCAGAATCTCAGGCTTTTAATTTTTTTATATACGTATTTTTCCTTAATTTTCTTATATTGTTGCTAATTTTTGGACAGTGATTGGTTTCTCCAGTCAGGTGCTGTTCCAGTAGCTCTCCCACCTCCACGGCACCTGAGGTGCACCTCCCCCCGCCCTTGTGCTCTTCCCTCCCGGTTTTGAAAATAGATTTAAACAAAATTATTGGAGTCAGTTTAACAAGAACAACTTTGAGCTGTTACTGATAGAAAACATTTCATTAAATTGGATGTGTAAAATATAACATAAATCCTTTGTTCTTAATTGCTAGTAAAAGTGACAAGTTCAATTACGGGGAAGAAAGTGGCACCCAGTTTGGAGTGACACAGAAGCTCGTCAAAACCGGACAAATGGATTAAGGCCAGAAAAGCAGTCAAGAGCAAAAGCAGACATAAAATGACACTGAAACTGAGGCAAAGCCAGCTTTAGTCAAAAACCTCTTAAGCTCTTCCAGCTAAGGTCAAAATAACAAAGTAATGGCCTGGAGGCTGAAAGCGCCTCCCCAACCCACCCAAAGGGCAGAAGTAGTATCATCTCTGTCTGAGGTACTATGGACCCAGACAGCCCTCTCAAGCCACTACCCTTTCCTTCTCCAGATATGTGGGAGATACTTTTGCTTTTCCCAAGTGGGAGAGCGCCAAGGGCACACCCTAGGTCCAGACCGGGAATGCCGCTGAACACCCCACAGAAGCACAGGGCAGCCCTACACAGCAAAGGCTTGTTCAGCCTCAAATGCCAATAGTGACGAGGTTGCAAACTCCTCTCTGAAATGTAATATTCCAACTCTGGAGCTGCAAAGTCTTAAAAAAGACAGAAGCCTCGAGTTTTTAAATTTGTGGTGTCATTAAGAAGTTTTCAAAAGTTCTTACGGACCTTAAAAATCAAAAGTAAAACGATACCAATATTACATCCCCAATTACGACTTGGAAAAAAATGGTTTAGTGATTTCCTACTGAGTATTCATTAGGCGTAGCAAATTCCACATCATTCTGTGACAGTGTCAGGCTGTCCCCTTGTACTAAAATCTCCCGTAAAAGTATCATAGCTTATTCACTTTGAATATCCAGAGCCTATCTTGCTCAAATCCTTTAAAAAAGACACTCAAAAATTTAGTTAAAAGATAATTATTTTTCTACCCATGGGATGCAATGACATCGCCAGCCTGCTCTTAAAAGAAATGAAGAGCTGGACCAATCAGCACAGCACATTTTGCTAATTAAAGGCTTAACTGTTAATTCAGTCTGAACCACAGGAGTGAGACCTCAGAAAAAAACCTTCCACAAACTGTTGTTAATCTCTCAGCATTTCTTCTTTACAGACAAGACACGAGCACTGCAAGTATGCCAGGTAGATTCCGAATACAGTCTTAAGATCATTCCCGATTTTTAGCTGCGTAAGCAGATTTCAACCCATCTCAGGTGCAGAAGCAAAGAACGCTGAAGGGGAGGGTGGGTGGTTTATCATATATTCACATATATTTATATGTACCTGCTGCATGAAGGGGAGGGATATGCAAGAAGCAAAGGATAAAGAAAAAGGATGATACAGAGGACAGCAGAAAGCACAGAAAAGGTAAATAAAAATCCCCTGGTTTTACTGTGTCAGGTCCAATCTGGCAATGACTTTTTTTATTATACAGATCTCAACTTCCTGTGAGGTGCCACTCCTCACCAGGGAGGCCTTGCATAGAAAACCACCCCAATAGTCCCTCAATATCTATAACCTCAGTCCACTGCGGATCAGCTCTGTCTCTGCAAGTGGACCAACGGAGCAGCTGTGCACTTGCCCCACTTCCATTACTGCTCTCCGTCCAAGGCCCCCACCCTTCACAATCCCAAATCAAAATCTAGCTCAAAACTCACCTCTTTCTGGCTTTCCTTCATTCTGCCGTTTGTAGGAGGCACCGGCACGCACGGACTCTAGGGAAAGGTGGGCAGGGGGGAATTAACACCAGCACCTCTGCGCCCAGTTAGAACAAGAGAAGATCCCAGAAGTAGGAGTGATGAGAACAGCAATTTCTGAGCACTTGCCGGTGACCCTAACTCTCTGCTACCCTGTGCTCAAGTTGGGCTGCCCAAGTAAGCACCACTGATAAGGAATAAAAAGCAGGAGAATCTAACACTGGAAACAAACTGGGCCCAGTAACAATGAGGCGTAAAGATGAGGCTAACCAAGGATAGCATGGACAGAATAAAATGAAAGTGGATCATAAGACACCAAAATTTGAAGGTGGGATCATGTCTTACTCATTGTGGTAAGCAGTCTAATCTCCTCCAAGAATCAGGTAGGTGAAAGAATGACGCAAAAAAAAAAAAAAAAAAAAATCAAGAGTGAAAGATGAATCACCGTTAAAAATGAAAAAGAACACTGGGAAAGCATCAGTTCCAGGGCTTACCATGGCTCTCAGTGTGTGAGCAGTCATCCCAGCTTGCTCTGAACAGCTAGTCTGACTAAGTCTTACTGATTATTCTTAAAGACACTCATACATGGATTTTCTTTAGAAATAAATTAACACTACTGTCCTGGTTGAATCCCCACACATCCCATGCTTAAAACTGTGTAAATACTGTTAGCTTCCTTACCTGCAAACACATAATGATGTAGATGCAATCAGCTTTATAAAGCAACTACATATACTAGTACAGACTACATACACCAGACATCCTTCAAAAAAGGTATGAAAGTCCTTAACATGTAATTCTTCTATTACACTGGTCAACATTGAAATCTTTACTGACTTAAAAAGGCCCCAATCTGGAGTACCCTGGTGTGCTGAACATGAATATAACCCTGGAAATTTTTTATTACCTTGCATTTTGAAGATATTTCATATCATTCATTTTATGTTTCACCGCGCAAATTTATCCAGCAGGACTCCAATATCCTAATCAGCCTAGAATGATGTAATATTGCATCGCATTGCATAATACCATCATGCACACATCATCCAGAGTTGACTGTATCATTTTCTGTTGCAATGCAATACTACTGACAGGCGGCTGCTGGAGTAAGCTTACGCCAGCAGTGCACTATAGAAAGCCCAGGCGGAAAGGTAGAGCACTGAAAATATTTCAGACTTTGTGCGAGACAGTTTAAGCTACTGTTCCATAGAACTGTTATGACTTTATCCATTTAGGCACAATACAGAACAGTAATGCCTCGAAAGTGCGTTCATAGCGTGGGCAATTTCTGCTCTATTTGTGGGGAAGTGACATTTGCCAACCAGAAGAAAAGTATCACTTCTCAAGTGAAGGCTTATCATCTTGACTTCGGATGCAAGGTTGGTGACCAAGACAAGCCTTGGGCACCGCATATATGCTGTGCTACATGTACAACACAGCTTTCACAGTGGTGAAATGGCAAAAAACCATCAATGCCGTTCGCAGTCCCCATGGTGTGGAGAGAGCCAAGCAACCACATAAAAGACTGCTCCTTCTGCCTGGTTCCTCCTCTTTCCGGTGGAATAATGAAGCAAAAGAAGTCAAGAACAGTCTACCCAAACATTCCGTCTGCATTGAGACCAGTTCCACATGGTGAGGGACTTCCTATTCCAGAACCTCCAGCACAATATTCTCTTGATTCATCTATGAGGACAAGGGTGAGCCGACCTGTTCTCCTCCTGTTCCATCAGCATGCAGTAATCCAGATTTTCACTGTTGTGCATCATCAACCCCACACAGACTAATACTAGAAGAACTAAATGACCTGGTTCGTGATTTGGACTTATCCAAGAACAAGGCAGACTTGCTAGGATCAAGACTCCAACAATGGAATCTTCTAGAAGAAGATGTCACAATTACTTTCTATCCAAAGCACCACCAGCAGAAAGCAAAGCACTCTGGTAATCTGTTCCCACATTGGGGGCCTCATGAATGCCTCCGCAATCACTCATGATCCACAAGAATGGAGACTATTTCTAGACTCTTCAAAACTGAGTCTTAAGGCTGTGCTTTTGCACCATGGAAACCGTTTTTCATCTATTCCAGTAGCACATGCTCTCCACATGAAAGAGACATACAATAACTTAAAGCAGCTACTGAAATCCACTGAGTATAACAAGTACAGCTGGCACGCCTGTGATGATTTGAAGCTAGCTGCCCTTTAATTGGGACTGCAGCAGGGATATACAAAATACATGTGTTTCGTATGTGAGTGGAATAGCCGAGCAAGTGAATTGCACTACTTGCGGAAGGAATGGACTCGCAGACAAAATGTAGCAGTTGGAGAGAAGAATATCCAGCACCCAGCTCTGGTCGAGGCTCACAAAATCCTGCTACCACCCCTTCACATCAAACTAGGTTTGATGAAGAATTTCATGAAAGCCATGGACCGGACCTCAACAGCTTTCCCATACCTGCATGAAAAATTTCCTCGCCTCATCGAAGCAAAGATTAAAGAGGGAGTTTTTGTCAGTCCTCAGATTCTAGAGCTCTTCAAAGATGACCAGTTCAACAATTTGCTGCAGGGTGATACAAAATAAGCATAGGATGCTTTTTGTCTAGTGTCTACAAACTTTCTTGGGAATGTTAGGGCAGAAAATTACAAGGAACTAGTAGAAGACATTCTAATGCAGTATCAGAAACTTGGCTGTATTATGTCTCTAAAGATCCACTTCCTTCATTCCCATCTGGATTTCTTCCCTGAAAACTGTGGTATGGTTAGTGATGAACATGGCAAACGTTTTTATCAAAATATTGCATCAATGGAACAAAGATACCAGGGAAAATGGTCCACTACAGTGCTGGCTGACTACTGCTGGACACACCCCAGAGATGCTCCTGAACAGCTATACAAGAGACAAGCGAGGAAATCTAAGAAGTAGTCTATGTCTTGATTTTTCACAAGTATTAACCATAGGCTTATTACTATTGGCATGCATTTCGTGATGTAAACATCAATTTATTGCAGATTACAAAAAAAAACTAGAGCCAAAACTAGAATTTGACTGTCGTATTCGTGTTGAGCACATAAAAATTGATAAGAAATGACTAATTTTATTTCAGTAACATGACTTTTGTAAAAATTTGTTGGCCAGTGGTATAGATTCCAAATGGCCATTTTTATCTTTTTTCTAATAACACACTTGAGGAATTATTTTGGCATTATTAGCACTTACATTTAAAAAGTTTCAAGAAATAGCACACAAATAGCAACAGCCTATTTCGCAAGCCCGTTCTGAAGACGCCATCCTCATTATTCACTGATCAGACATCAGAAAAATTTTTGTTCCTCCTAAGAAATTGATTTGTTTTTAAAGTATGCTGTGAACACTGTTGCTGCTTATATCCTGTTTTAGCCAAATCCTTAGTTCACTACAGCCACTGTTCAGTCTTACATGCGTTTGTTTCAAATACTTATTCATTCATTTTCATATCCTTATTTCCCTCTAACATAAAATTCTTTACCCACTAACTTAATCCTGTTATATTACATGTTTCTTTTGCTAACCTGCCTCAAATTCTTTGTAAAACAAGCGGTTAGAATAGTGATAGTTTACATAAGTGTGTGGGGCCTGGGGCTTGCTCATACCAGCTGGTGAGACCCCTGCCTCTTCCAAACTCAGGATCCAGTGACTCCGTACTGGTAGCCTGAAACCAGTAATATGGTTGTATCAACTTCATGGCAATCAACAAAATCCAAAAATCATTTATTTTCCCCTTGAAATGGCAGTTTATCAACACCCCACTGGTACTGTGCTCATTGATTTGGATCCCAATTTCAGAGGATCTACAGGAATTTCCACATTTAACTATGGATTTCTATCCCTGTTATCTTAAACCAAGAGCTATTTAATAATATCCTCATAGAACAGACAAACCACACAGATAAACACAGTGCAGGTTCATAAATAAACAAGTGGTTCTTTTAATGCAGTAAGATTTACACAACAGTAAGATTTTAACACAACAGGAA
Organism: Scalopus aquaticus; assembly: GCA_004024925.1. Classification (NCBI taxonomy): domain Eukaryota; kingdom Metazoa; phylum Chordata; class Mammalia; order Eulipotyphla; family Talpidae; genus Scalopus; species Scalopus aquaticus. The sequence goes on from PVIJ01002778.1 coordinate 113,139, forward strand.
ATATTAAAAGCTCCACTGTGCTTTAATTCTCATTCCAGAGTTTTCAACAATCTGTTTATATTAAAACTAAAAACCTTTCTTCTTGTGCTCTATTTTAGCACTTAATGATTCATAAACAAGTTTTCTTAATATTTTGAAATTTGCACTTTATATCTTTGAAACTGGATACATCCCCCTATATCTTCCTGACTAAACCTTCCTCTTCTTTGTCCATTATTGTCCCTACACGTGCTTAAATTCTTTTTGCTCTGGTTACACGACTACAATCAGCACTATGAGTACAAGTGTCTCCCAATTCCAGTTTTCAGTCACAGGTCTCCAATTCTGACACCTTAAACATTTAGCCATTACCTCCAATTTATCTTACACACAGTCTTAGCAGAAACTAACTTCCTGTTTAAAAGCAGGACAGAAACTCTCACACAATCTTACCCTGGCTTTGACTTGATGAAGAGAATGAATTCCAATTAAGGTGAAGGAAAGAGATCGGGAGAGAAAAATTTTGAAGGTAGAAGCACGGAAATCAAAACCTAATGTCAATATATTGGTGAATGAATGAAAAAATGAAGAGAAGAAAATGAAAAGGAGCTTCAAACACTGGTTCCATGGGCCAGGCATCAAGTTCTTCCACACAGGTGAAATCAAAGCTTGGGAAGCAGCCTGGTGTTCCAACAAACATTTAGAAATTGAACATTTAGAAGCTGAACACATTTGATCACTCATTGAATATAACAGCTACTATGAATCGCAATCATCAACAGCATGTGCTGACTAACGACACTACTTTCTTTCCTGATGTGTTTTCCTAATGAAAGCAATGATGAGCCTAATTGAACTCATCCTATCAAGTGTTAATTACTGATAATCCATGGAGGACCAAAGGACACTGCTAGGAAAATAATTAAAACCATCATTAGTGATGATAGCTGCTATGTTTTGCAAACTATTAAATTTTTGGTCTAGTACCAGGAACAAAAGAAATACTTTTGAACGCAAGTCTTGTCAAAAAATAAACTTCAGGGGCACCCCTGGTGGCTCAGGGGTTAAAGTCTCAGTGCTATCAAGCTATCGCCAGCCACTGCACCATTAGTTCAATCCCCAGCCAGGGAACTAATCCACATAGGGCACAGGAGACCTCCTGTCTCATCCGCTGCTCCCCTCAGCAGTGGGTTTCAGTAGATCTGCCTGCTCTGCTCTCCACTGTCTCTGGTGAACTCTCTCACCACCACCACACTCCACCCCACCCCACCCCCGCACTTCTGGCTTATACCCCAGTTCTTGTATGCATAAATAAAAATAAATCTTTAAAAATTTTAAAAAATAAACATCATAGCATAGGCAGGACATTCATCCCTCCTTGAGAGCTGAATCATTCCAAGAGATTCAGATTTACAAACCAATAAAAATGTGGTAGCTATACAGATCCTAAGAAAATTCTTTATTTTTCTGGACCATGGACAATTTACCAATATATAAATTTGGAGCTCCTAAGAAGAATATGAACTCTCAGAGATCTAATGGTTTAGAATGTGTGAAACAGAAAATGGAGAGTATCACAAGAAACTGCTCCTGTAGAAAGATATCAAACAAGACAGAAAAGAAGAAAAAAAAAAAAGATTAGAGGGGTAAAGAAAGCTTTGCACCACCTCCACTTCCCAAAATAATCATCTTTTAGAGGTTAGAGAGGCAAAAAGTTGAAGTAAAGCCATATTAACTATGAATACTTGGAAGTGTTCTGAATAAAACTACCAGTTAAAACCATATGGGCTCACTTAAAAAATAAAAATATAAATTTAAATAAAACATTATACCATCTGCACATACTATGAACGTGCACTACTGACAGAACATACTAAGTCCTAAACAGTTATGTGAGACATAGCCACACACGTGGTAATGGCATTCACTGGTTACTGCTCTGGCCCCTCCATCATTCAGATGCCAGCTACAGGGATGCTCCAGGATTCACCTGTGACACTCACAGCCAGAGCGCCCGTGTGAGGAAACAATGGGTCCTCCCACAAGAATATATTACACAATCCAATTTAACAGCATATTAATAGCCTGGATCATTTACTAGTCCAAGATCTTCCAGGTAAACACTACATTGCATTTCAGGGACTCCACATAACACTGCTCACCTCAATTCTTGACTTGCACCCTAGACCAACTTCTACTCACCCTCCACATATCATGTAAATGTCTATCCCTGTGTTATGATCTGTTTGTTTCCCTTGCTAGATCAAAAACTCAGAGGGCAAAGAGTGCATTTATCTTGTTTTGGCACTTCTGTGAAATATGTTTTTGTTGAATAAAAGATTACATGAGCATTGAACACAAGTATAATGATTTTCAAACAAAGAAACACTAGTGTGTCTGATAGTGTGCTGCTAAAAGAATGGGTTCATCTTCCCTACCGTTAAAAACTCATAATCCAATGATAAAACCTTATTTCCATATACCCATTATCACCCTAAACCTGCACAAAAAACAAACAAAAAAACACCTTCCGAAAAACAGAATTAAACCTCTAAATTCAACAGGACTCCCAGCTATTCTAAAAGTTTATGTGGCTTCCCAAATGTCTTCATAGTCAACAGGTCTTCAAACTGTGTTTTCCCAAGACAGTGAAGTTCAGTAATTGAGTCTATCTTTCAAATAGATTATTCCCAAATACTATTTTTAACTCTAACATTTTTCAGTTAACTTAAAAGATTAAATGATGAATAATAGCGTTTCTTTAAAATATATTCTATTCTTAACAATCAAGACAATAAGGGGAGAGCATTTCAATGGTAATGCCCAACAGCATTACCTCAGTTAAAAATTCATTAAATCATGGAAAACTATTTTACAGTTAAAAAAAGATAATAAAAGAAGGTTGAGAGCAAAGTCAGAGCTTTAGAAAAATAGATACAGAACAATAAAATGTTAAACTTGCAAACCTTGCATAGCGATGGCACCGTAAACATTCAACTAAAGTATCACCCAGCCTAATCAATGCATAAGTATCACTGGTAAAGTTGACATTAATTCATAGCAAATGTTTAGAATTAATCAAGAGACAGCTTGTAAATACTATAATCATCCCTAGGAGCCACAACAGATTCACAAAAACAAGACTACCAACAAACAATTACACCTGAAATGAAAATACAGGCTGCATGTATTTTCTTTAGTATTAACATGTGAAAATGGCTTCAGTTTCAGTTTTCTACAGTCTCAAGGGCCAGAAACACAAGGTGGCTGACGAAATAAAAATTCACTTCCAGCTTCACAAGTTGAAAGGAACAGAGAGAAAATTAGGAACGCAAAAGGTCTGAAGACCATGTTAAAAGAAACAGCTGATGTAACTATATATATTTAAACCTGGTGGGGGAGAGGGGTGGCGGGAAAGAGAATCAAGAAGGTTATGATGGTATTCTTCAGATGCATAAAAATTTACAACATAAAAGAAATATTGTTAGACTCAATGCAAATAACTAGTACTGCATAGATTTTATAGGAAAATATTTTAATTGTTGTATAAGAAATGAACTATACAAAGATGAAAGGACTTGTCTATGATACAGTAAACTTATCACATATACAAAAAGTATATGATAAGGAAAATGGGACTCATTTGAGAAAGGGAAGAAAGAAGGAAATACCTGAGGAGATATCCATGGGAGAATGTTTTGTTAATCAGAATAAAAAATAAATTTCAGGTTAAAAAATATACACGGCAGAAGTCCATAATAAACAAGGGGAAAGGAAATGAAGTCAACCAGAACAGACTACACTATTAACAAGTAAATATAAACAACCAAAAGGAACAAAAAATAACAACATGATCACATCTATAACCAAGTTAGGCAGAAAATTCTTATACATAAAGCACAGGATGAAACAACAGTTTGGTTTAGTCTAAAGCAGTACAAAGTTCATAGGATTAACCCCAAGGGATAAGCAGACTAAATTTAATTAAATACATGTGTGAACATGTGTGCATACATGCAGGCATGTAAGCACAAAACAAGAAACAAATAGTTGAGATGGAAAAGTATTAAAAATCTTTCTGTGGCTAATAATTAAGTATTTAAGAGATATATTAAATTTATGTAAGAATTAAGAAGATTTAGTCCTTAAATGGTCACCACGGCCAAACTACTAGTAATCATTAAAACAAGTAAAATTACCAAGAAAAACAGGAACAGAAAGCAAAAAATTTAAAACTAAACAATTAACAAAATGAAGTCATAAGGAGTAAGAAAATTATTTTATCTGTTACTTATATAACCATTTAAAATCTGTCAAAATTTTGACTGACAGTAGAAAAACTAAAGTGACATATCATTGTTAATTAATCCATAATTAATCCAGTTTAAGTGATAACATAATTAAAGAACCCCTTTTACTCTTTTACGATTTTTTGAAAAGGTAAAGTGACATCAACATTTATGACATTTAGATTCAAAGCAAAAACTAATTACCACAAAGTAAAATAACAATTACTTTTCCACTTACTGTGCAAAATAGGACTTCTCCATTATCATTTCGAAAGATGATCATATGTAATTATTCTGAAAACCATTTACTTAAAAGGAGTTACAGAAAATGTTTTTTAGTAATTTAGCCCAAATAGTTAGGAAATCAACCAAAGTTACACATAAAGAGATTTCCCAGAATAAACTTTTTTTCTTAAGACTTGACTTCCAAAACTACTTATGAAAATAAACATAAGGCGTTAACAAAATCATAAGCTCCATTTCATTCAATTTCCCTCCATATCTTAAGTCTCTCAGTTTTCCTCATTATCTTTTCTTCTGTCCAGATATTAAAGGTTTATACTTCAAAGGATGGGGAAAATGTATGGCATGCTCCTTAATACAGAAGCATCACATTGTGGTTTCTCCATATTTCACCTCAAGATTTAGAGTGCTGGTCACCAACAGGTGAAAAAGATGCAAAACACCGCCCTAGAAATTTGTTTTAGAGAAGTGGCAAGAATAGGAACAATTCCCCAATTGCTATTTGAAGTAATTTAGTAGCTAGCCCCACTACAAGCTGCCAAGTAAAAATCCGAAGCCTCCATTTCCTCATATTTTGTTTAAAAGACTTCATAATCAGTTTCCAAAGACACTTATCTTAAATCAATACATGTAAATGTAAGTCATACACATTCAAAAAAAAATATGTTCCTAAAAAGTATCTGGCTAATGTTGGATATTTAAGTCTTGCACTTGAGAGTGCATTAGAGTTAGAGGTTGTTAATCTCCTTGAAGGAGGTTGTGGGGTGGGATGGAAGCTGGAAGTGAAGCAAAGGAGAAAATACCAAACTCTTAACACTGAACTCTTCTGTAAAAAACTTTCAGTTCCTTCCATCTAGTCCAAGATCATTTTAAGTAATCAGGAATATGTAAGTGACTATGTTTGTTTTAAATACTTCAAATGACATTCTTATATATGACCATTTGTATACAGGTATCTAAAAATAACTTTTTTTAGAAGCCCCATTCCATCTAACTATAAATAGTAGAAATCTAACTATAAATAGTAGAATATAGGAACCCAGTAACAGGTGTAAGGGAGACAATTTGACCATTTGCAGTGACTTTCCATCACTCTCAGTATGCAGACAGTATAGGTTATTAAACTAAAACTCATACTATTCAAAAAAAAACAAAAACAAAAACCTGTTGATGAGAAGGAAGTTAAAAAGGGAAGAAAAAGAAATATCCTAGACTTTCCTGGTTTCTAGACTTTGGCTTAAAATTCCTTCTACCTGGAAGATACTTCTCCACTTGTATAGATTTGAAATAAAACATGAAGCCAAAGGTTACTTCTTCCATACGTTCTTCCATCCCCAGAGTAACCTGCTCATGTTAGCTCATCTATGACATGTCAACTCCTCCAGTAGAGTTATATTTTATATTACTCACACACTAAGTTGTTATTAGGTGGTGGGGTGTAAACACACACACACACACACACACACACACACACACACACACACACACTCATTCCTCAGTGGCAATTATCTTTCTATTTAACACAGAGCCTTAAATTAAAAGGCATGCAGAAATGCTTGTTACTGAGCTTAACTGCAATTAATAAGGCCTAGGGAAAAAAAAATCAGAAGTGTTTTATCTAGAAAAGAAGTTGCTTCAGTTATTTATTCCAACACATACTTGAGTGACTCACCAGGCGACAGCCTCTGGCCGCACAGAACGCATGTGCAGGCACCCCGAGGAAAAACTTAACAAGGGATTGGAGACAGGAGAATAATGAACCTGTGGTAGGTTGTAGCTCAACGTTACTCTTTACGAGTAAACACATTTTTCTTGTAAAACATACTATTAAATACATAACAATGACACCTAGTGACAGGAGATTACAGAGGTTGGACAAACGCAGGAACCAGCAGAAAATACAGGCGTGCTTGACCTTCTGACATGATCACAAACACACTTCGCTTCTGCCACACTAATGAATCAGACGAGAAATATCACACAGACTTGAAACAGTGCCCAAAGGGAGGTAGGTATGGTGTTCATTGTACCAGTCTTTCCTCTTAGTTGTAAGTCTGAAAATTTTCAAAAAAAAAAAAGCCAAAACATCTCTAAGGCAATCTAACTCAGTACATTCTCCTCAGCAGAGGTTGTAAAAGAAAGAAAGAAAGTCTCACAAATACGTACTTCTATGTTGAGACTGGTGGAAAGAGTATGATTTGCTTCTTTCTGGAGAGTAGCTTCTACTGCTGACACTGGAGCCAGATCTGCTGTGTGGAGAATCCTTTCGGCCTACAGGTGATTCTCTGAAAAAAGGAGTGTCTCTTTTATGAGGAGACCGATCCCTCACATAATAGGAAGAGTAGAAGCTTTTTCTTCTGAAGCCATCTCTCATATCCCTTTGAAGAAAAAAAAAAAATAAAATTAATTATATCCTGTACTCTATATATACAAATAACAAAAGTTCTGATTATAAGCTATTCTTTATGTTGTGACTTTTTTTTTTACCACCTAATTTCTGAAGTCATTCCACAAAAAGGGCACTTTGTCAGTGAAGTGAGATTAAGTATACATTTTGTCACAAAAATGAGCAAGGTGATCAAGTTACTTAATTAAGTTACTTAATTTTAAGCAAACACAGGTTTTAAAGTACGAAACAGCCATACAAATACTACCTCTAGTTGCCAATGACAACATGATACACACACTATCACAGAGACCTAGGGAATGCCAAAGATTTCCCAAGTGAGATGTTCCATGGCCAATTACCCCGTTCTAATTACAGCATATACTACTGGTTTTCAACTGGTGCAACTTTGCCTCCCTAGTGACAAATTAACAATGCCGACAAATACTTTTGTTGTCAAAACTGGAGGGGACAGGAGAGGAGACAGAGGTGGACAGGGATGCTGCTAAAACCCCACAATGCAGGACAGCTCCCAGACACACAACAAAAACTACCCAACCCCAAATGTTAACAAGAAGCCCTGGTAGGTGCCTATCAAGTATTTGCTCTCTGAGTTTGTATCTTTAGTATATTGACTGTGGTCCATCTCTTAACTACTTTTACACATTAAAATTTTTTATTGAACAATGCCATCAACTCAAAGCAGAAAATGTGAGTAGTGAAACTTTAGAAAGTAAAACTCTTTAAAACATCAAAGTAAATAAAAATAATCAAGAAAAATGACTATTTAAAAGAACACTTAGAATCAAGTTTTAAAAGATTTAGCAAATATACCACCATATCAAAATTAAAGAACACTGAATCTCAGACCAAAAACTGCTGACACAAATCAGGGGTGGATGAGATGCTGCATGTAAGGGTACCCTGTGGAGTCACTGGACATAGGGTCTGACTAACGAATGGGAGAGATGGGGTGCCAGGCTGATTCCCAGAATTCTGGCAGGATGAATTACTGAATGAGAAAAACAGACTTGGAAAATATGGACGGGGTGAAAGATTCAAATTTAAACTAACCATGTTAGGGTTGAGATGTTCATTTAACATCCTGGTAGGCAAATAGAGCTATGGGCAACACACTCAGAAGAGATTTTTGGCTGTAAATATAAATTTGTCCGTAAGTAGGCAGTATTTAAAGACATAGATATGGATCACAACACGGATGAGAAGAGCAGAGGGCCCAGAAAAATATCACATTGAAAGAAAAATGCGTAGTGAAAGAATGACAGAATGACAGAGAAACAGGAGGTAAACTGGACAGCAAGTTACCAGAGAAGTCAAGGAAAGTGCTCCCAGAAGGATAAAGGTTTTACTACAGTAAAAGTAAATGAACTCTTGCTGATAACTTAGTTAGGAGAGGGTAATACGCAGGACCAGATTCAAAGATGGTCTTCCAGAGGGAAAAAGATGAAATGCCAAGCTAAACTTTCCTAATTCTGACACCAGGTGGCAGTAAAATCACAGGACAGTTCAGAACTACCAATGTGGCCGGGGGTGGCTAGATACACCCAGAGGAAGAGCAGGTCAGATTTTAATGTCTCAGAGCAGTAATGCCTCTCGGATTCTTCATGCCAACCTCTCCTACAGTCCATCAGATTAAGCGAAAACATCACAATAAGCATCATTTATCATATCCTCCTTGATAAAGTAGTAATAATAGCCATTTGTTCATGTGTATTTTTCAGGTATCTTTGTATCTCTACCTCTACACGCACACACACAGAAAGAGAGAAAGAAAGGGGGGGGGAGAAGTTGCGGGGGGAGATAGGGAGAGCCCATGTTCCAGAAGGTGGGGGAGAGCAGCATTATTTAAAAAATCAGAAGGGAAATAAATGTGCATTAGGAAATAGAAAACCGGTGGGGGGTGGTGGCAGTATTACTTAGGAAAGATGAGGCTTAGGTGGACATTATCTTATAGAATATAAATTGAACCATAGATGTAGTAACCATGTTTAAAAGGTAAAGAAAAACAGGCAGAGTAAGTTTTAGCAATATTTGTACTTAACCCAACATATCCAAAATATTAACATGTAAGCAATATTTTACAACTTAATAAGTCATTTTACATTCTGTTTCATCTTAAATCTTGAGACTCCAGTGTGTGTTTCACACTCGCAGAGTATTTCAGTCTGAACTTCCACTGACATTTCAAGTGCTCCATAAGCTCAGGCAGCCAGGAGCTCCCATACTGGGCAGCATAGACCTGGATGGTGGGAAACCATCCCAAGGGTCAAGAAAAAGCAGGGTGGGGTTTTAAAGGGCATTATTTGAACAAGGACAGGAGTCCGAAGAGTGAAAATTTAAAAAGCAGTGACTACAAAGCAAAAGAAAAAACTTTAGAGAAAAGGCTAGTTAATGACAAATAGTGGAGACTGAAAGAGATCTCTGCATTTAAGCGCCATTAGTCTCATGATTAGTGAACTGGTCGTCCTGGAACACTCTGGAAATTAAAGCAGACTGGAAGAAATTCAGCTCTACTGGAAACATTAAGCCATAACTTATAAAAAGTTTGGCCGAGGGAAAAATAGTATTTTGAAAGTAGGGGTTTATTTGAGCATACTTGTAGGTAAAAGGCCAATTGCACTGGTTAACAAATTTTTACAGAAGTCATGTTACTGAAATAAAATAAGTCATTTCCTATCAATTTGCATGTGCTCAACACGAATATGACAGTCAAATTCGAATTTTGGCTCGAGTGTTTTTTGTGATGTGCAATAAATTGATGTTTACATCACGAATGCATACCAATAGTAATAGGCCTACAGTTAATATCTGTAAAAACTCAAGTCACAGACTATTTCTTAGATTTCTTCGCTTGTCTCTTGTACAGCTGTTCAGGAATAGAATAGAGGGAAGACGGTTTCCATTGTGCAAAAGCACAGCCTTAAGACTCAGTTTCGAAGAGTCTAGAAATAGTCTCCATTCTTGTGGGTCATGAGTGATTGCAGAGGCATTCATGTGGCCCCCAATATAGGAACAGATTACCAGAGTGCTTTGCTTTCTGAAGAAAGGCTCCAACTGCTGGTTGAAGGCATCTTCAATAGAAATTGTGACATCTTCTTCTAGAAGATTCCATTGCTGGAGTCTGGAACCTAGCAAGTCTGCCTCGTTCTTGGGTAAGTCCAAATCATGAACCAGGTCATTGAGTTCTTCCTGTGTTAGTCTGTGGGGGGTTGATGATGCACAGCAGTGAAAATCTGGATCACTGCATGCTGATGGAACAGGAGGAGAACAGGTGGGCTCACCCTTGCCCTCATAGATGAATCAAGAGAATATTTTGCTGGAGGTTCTGGAATAGGAAGTCCCTCACCATGTGGAGCTGGTCTCAATGCAGACGGAATGTTTGGGCAGACTGTTCTTGACTTCTTTTGCTTCATTATTCCGCCGGAAAGAGGAGGAACCAGGCAGAAGGAACAGTCTTTTATGTGGCTGCTTGGCTCTCTCCACACCATGGGGACTGCAAATGGCATTGATGGTCTTTTGCCATTTCACCACTGTGAAAGCTGTGTTGTACATGTAGCACAGCATATATGTGGGGCCCAAAGCTTGTCTTGGTCACCAACCTTGTATCCGAAGTCAAGATGATAAGCCTTCTTCACTTAAGAAGTGATACTTTTCTTCTGGTTGGCAAATGTCACTTCCCCACAAATAGAGGAGAAATTGTCCACGCAATTAAAGCACTTTCAAGGCGTAACTGTACTGTATTGTGCCTAAATGGATAAAATCATAAGAGTTCTGGGCCTCCCCAGTGGCAGAGCAGTTAAGCGCTGCTCTGTGGAGCTGTCAGCAGCGGCGACACGAGTTCGACGCCCAGCCGGGGAGAATCCCACATGGTGCGGCAGACCTCTCCTGCCTCGCCCGCTGCTCCCCTCAGCAGTGTATTTCTGATCTGCCTGTTCTGCTCCTCGCTCTGGCTCTGGTGAACCCTCTCGCCTCCCCATGCCTCTGGCCTGTACCCCAGCTTGTATGTATAAATAAAAATTAAATCTTTAAAAAAATATATCGTAACAGTTCTATGTAACAGTAGCTTAAACTGTCTCACACAAAGTCTGAAATATTTTCAATGCTAAACCTTTCCGACGGGCTTTCTATAGTGCACTGCTGACATCAGCTTACTTCCGCAGCTGCCTGGCAGTAGTATTGCACTGCATCAGAAAATGATGCAATCAACTTTGGATGATGTGTGCGTGATGGTATTATGAAATGCGATGCAATATTACATCATTCTAGGCTGAAATAGGATGTTGTTGCAGCCCTACTGGATAAATTTACACGGTGAAACATATAAAATGAATGATATGAAATACCTTCAAAAGGAGAGATAATAAAAAATTTCCAGGGTTATATTCATGTTCAGCACACCAAGATACTCCAGATTAGGGCCTTTTTAAGTCAGTAACGATCTCACTATTGACCAGTGTTTCCTACAGGAGATAACAATAATAATCCAAGACACAAAAATGCTACCTGATAAAAGAACCAAAAGTCAACAGAAGAAAACGAGGCAAAGGGTCTGTGGAAAAGACAATGGTATTGTGGTAAAGAGAAGAAGATGAAAAGGAGAAGAAGAGAGAAACATTCTCATTTTGAGAAAATACTGGCACTCTCTTCAGAAGGTCGTTATGTCAGTAAAGTGTTTACAGAGGTCATCAATAGAAAGTGTGAAAGTGAGCAGAAATCTGAGGCAGGAACCTGCCTGGTGACGCCACATGTTAAGTGGGTTAAGCGCAGCGCTGTGGAGCTGTAGGCAGCTGCCACGTGAGTTCAATGCCGGGCTGGGGAGATTCCCACATGGCGCAGTAGACCTCTTCTGTCTCGCCTGCTGCTCCCCTCAAGCAGTGCATTTCAGTCAATCTGCCTGTTCTGCTCCCCACTCTGTCTCTCTCACCACCCCACACTTCTGGTCTGCACCCTAGCTTGTATGCATAAATAAACAAATCTTTTAAAAATTAAAAAATAAATAAATAAATTTGAGGCAGAGTGGAAAGTTCTCTTCTGAAGAAAATTATTAGCAGGAGCAAAGTCCCTGACCTGCAGAGCCCTCAGACATGCCCCAGAGTTACCCAGAAAGGTGAAACCAACACAAACAAACTCAGGGGTATAAGACCACATCTACTTAATCAACACCTCTTAGGACCAGACCTGGGACTTACTGTTTTAACAAAGGCCTACCAGGTAATTCTGATATACACAAAATTTGGAGGAGGAAATTGGAGACCATAACTTGGAGGAGTTGTAGTTACCTCTAAGCCAAAAGCCAAAACTCCAAGCTCATAAGAGACAGAACAATTCCCAGTGAAGATTCTAGGCCTGGACTCTGCTTACAGATAACTAAGGAAAAGAGCTGAAAACCCCCAAGAAAGAACTAGACTTAAAAGATCATCCAGTCAGGATAGAGAAGGGTCAAGAAGATCATGAGTCAGAAATTATTAGTCTCAAGTAACAAGAAATGGTGTCCTGGAAATTCATCAGAAAATACAAAGATGAAGATAGGGTATTATAAATGGGTAAGATCAGAGATGACACTGGAACAGAGGCTTAGAGGAGGTAATAAGAAGCAAAACATATGCCCATAACTCATCTCAAGTACCAAGAAGTTATGCGGAAAGTGGTTTCATTCTTGGGAAGTTTGGTTAATCGACATCTCTGAGGCGAGACCCAGGATTCAGTGTTTTAACTGAGAAAACAAGAAAGAGATGGAAAAAATGGGAGAAAATTATACCCAGTCATTCCATTTTGACTCCACAAGGCCAAGTCCTTGCCTACGTGAAACCTACATTCTAAAGGAGAAATAGGATATAAATAACACATTTCATAGTGACAAGTACTAAAAAGAAAGGTGGATGATGAGGGATGTTCTTTTAAATAGGGTGATCAGAGAGGCCCTCCCTAAGAAAGCGATATATGAGCAGAGATTACAAGAGGGATAGAATTCAACAAAGAAGGTGGTGATGAAGAGATGTAACTTATTTTTTAAGATTTTTTTTTCATTTATGCATTCAAGAACTGGGGTCTAGGCCAGAGATGTGGGGAGGATTCACCAGAGACAGAATGGGGAGCAGAACAGGCAGATCTACTGAAATCAACTGCTGAGGGGAGCAGTGGGTGAGACTGGAGAGGTCTGCTGTGCCATGTGGGTTAATTCCCTGGCCGGGGGGTCGAACTCACGCCACAGAGGTTGGTGATAGTTTGATAGTGCTAAGACTTTAACCCCTGTTCCACCAGGGAGGCGCAGAGATGTGATTTATGTTTACAATGATCACTTCAAGTGCTCTGTGAAGGCATTCTACGGATAGTCTGGTATACAATACTTTGTAATAGATAGTAGCTCTATCTATTGATAGTATTTCCTTATATGAATTCCATTAAATCAGTAAAATGCCTGCAATAAGAAATTAGCTAAGCATGCTAATAAACTGTTTGACAGCTTTGTATTCAGAAAGGCAAAACTATAGAAGCTTGCATATATGCAAGAGTTTCAAACAGGTTACTCATAATAATAAAACCTCTAGAACAAAACTTCCTCTTAATTTCCCAAGGAATTTGTTTTACAGAGGATTAATTGTAGACAATTTATGGAGAACTTCAGTTCTTTATGCAGATGAAGCATCAAGTGAACAAGTAGACAGAAAGGTCATTCACTAAAGTAGGGAGTCAACACATACTTGCTGTAAAGGGCCAAATAATAAATATTTTAGGCTTTGTAAGCTATACTTTCTCCAACACAGCTCCTGAACACTCCACTATAACATACGAGCAGCCACAGGTGATAAAGTAAACCAATATGCATGGCTGCGTTCCAATAAGATATTATTTACAAAAACAGACGGTCAGATTTGGTCTGTGGTCATAGTTTGCAGATTCCTGATTAAAACAGCAGGTCCTTCCTGAAAGTTTCAAACAAAATTTATTAAAGAGCTTACTGTTTTTCCATGATGTCAATATTCTCTCAGGTTTCTTATTTTAGATTTTGAATGGCTGATCATGCACTATTCAATGCCTCCCTCCCTAATTTCACCACCTTCCCAACACCAACCTTGCAAACGATCAGAAATCTAGATGGCTCATATTCTCCTTGGTAATTAAACAACTATATTATACACTTCAGAGAGGAAAAGCAACATACAGTAAAGCTCACTGATGCTTAACACTACTCATGAGACAAGTACAGCGATCCTCACAGCTTTGAGATTCTGATACTCTACATTTAAAAAATCCACTTGTCTAAACTGTGAACATGAAAAATACTCAAAATATAAGCATGAATTAAAAAAAGATTCTAATAATGAGGCTCTTCAATGCATTATTGGTTCTCAAATGACAGTGATTTTGCTTCCCAGGGTGTAAGAAGCAATGCCTGACAGTGAGTTCCAGGGCAGGTTAGGGTTAATTAGGCAGCTTCAGGGATAGTGCAGGCAGGAACTTTGGGAGAGATAAAAAAGCTTCTGCGGTAAGGACAGAGACACCCAGGAGGGTTAATAAGGGCAGTAAATTTTAAGGCTAATTGTAAAGCAAATTTTAAGAGACCTTGGATGGGGCAATGAAAGACTAAGAGCTGTCAAGCTGGACACGGCTGCCCAAGGAAGTACAGCCACTGAGAGAGAGCCAGTCACAAAGAGGATGACGAGAATTTAATAGAGAGGAAAAAAGGCTTAAATATCCCCTAGACACAGGCTCATTCAGCCCTTTTGCCCCTCCCAGGTACAGCACACTGAGAATCCTTGCTTTTGTTCTTTTCCTCTAAATAAACTACTTTTTGAACAAAGTATGCTTCTATCAGCTTACTTATCTAAAAAGTTTGCAAATTCCTTTTCACGGCTTTGCGGGACAAGAACTCATGGTGGTATAAGGGTTACCATGGTGAACAGCAGCAGCAGCAGCAGCAGCAGCTATAATCACAGCAACAGCACACATGGTTTCAACGTGACATCATGACGTGGCATTTTTTATGCTAATGGGGGGCATTGTAGATGACCACTTGTGTCTAATGGATCGTCCGGGATGCTTCCAAACATACTACAATACACAAGGTGGCCCCCACAATAAAAAACTATGCAGCCCAATTGTCAATAATGCCAAAGTTCAGAAATCATAAGATAGACACACATATACACTAATAAGATAGTCTATTTGCTTGAGAAATCTGTATAACCACTTATTAGTCTAAAATGTCTTTTATAACAAATCTAATGTCAAGTATTAAAATGTCTTCAAATTCCTAAACATTGAAATTCCATGTTACATCTTCAAGTATTTCGTAATCTACTTCAAATCTTTTAATTTATCTATAGTCCAATAATTAAGATCATAGGCTCTGGAGCAAGTCTGCCAGGGTTCAAATCATGATTTCACTGCTTATCTGTTGTGAGAAAAGCTTGACAGTTACTGATCCTCTCTCCCTGCCTCCTCGTCTAGAAAATGGAAGTGATGAATTAAGAGGAATGATGCTTGCCCACGCCCGCCATGAGCACTTTACATGCCAACTCATCAATTCAAAGCTTGAAAACAAAGGAAAAAAAACCACTGACAATATCAAATGTTGACAAATATGTCAAGCAAGTGGAGCTGACAGACCGTGCTGATGGGAACACAAATGGGTGCACAGCTCTTAGCGCTGAGTCCACAAACAATACACGAATGAGAAATGCACATCATCATCAGTGACCAGTCACCGCACACTTTTTCAAAGTCTTCTTGAATGTGTAACTGCATCTGTTATTTGGGTAACATACAACAAACCACGTAGTTTTGCTAACTGCTCATCTCTCGGTAGTAAACTGTGAGATTTTACGAAAGTGGCTAACTGAAGGAGAACTGGCCAACAAAGACACAAGTACAGTCACAAAACAAAAATGAAAATTTTATATATTTTTGCGTAAAAGAACTGGGGTGCAGGCCAGAGGGGCAGGAGGTGAGCAGATTCCCCAGAGATAGAGTGGAGAGTAGAACAGGCGGATTTACTGAAAAACACTGCTGGGGGTGGGGGGGCGCAGTGGGTGAGACAGTAGAGGTCTGCTGTGTCCTCTGTGGGTCAGCTCCCTGGCCGGGGATCCAACTCAGGCTGTAGGGGTGACAGCGCTGAGACTTAATCCCTAGGCCACCAGGGAGGCCCACAAAACAAAAATGAGGTAAAAGTAGAAGTGAAAGTTAAAATGAACATAAACAGTTGTAGAAGAAAATAGCAAGCAGGAGAATGATGACAATGTCATCCTTCAAGTGACCCTCAATAGCAGCCTGAGGACTGTGGGGAAGGTGAACTCACTGACATGAATCACAAAAGTGACTGTGATGACAAGGATAAAGAAGTCTCTCAGAAAGTGAGGCTAACTAAAAATTTCACATTAAACAAACTCTCTGAGATATTTCACAATAATGTAAATACAAGGAACAAAATGATGGAAACTGATCCAAACTAGAATGCAGACAGTCACCAAGGCATAAAAAATACGGTTGCTCTGTATCATAAGTCACATAAGAAGGCAAGCGTTGTTCAAACTACTCTTGATAAAAGTCTTTTTACAAAGAAATAAAACTCTTTAATTCTAAATGTTTCTAGTGTTGGGCCTCCCTGGTGGCACAACGGGTTAAGTCTTAGCCTATGAAGCAATCTGCAGCCACTGCAGAACGGGTTTGATTCCAGGCCAGAGGATTCCCACATGGTGCAACAGACCTCTCCTGACTCACCCGCTGCTCCCCTCAGCAGTGTACTTCAGTAGATTTGCCAGTTCTGCTCCCCGCTGTCTCTGGTGAATCCTCTCACCCCCGACACCTATGGCTGGCACCCCAGTTCTTGTATGCATAAATAAATAAATCTTTAAAAAAAATTTAAAAAACAAATGTTTCTAGTGTTATAAACTACAGTGTACTCAACTATTATTTTACCATTTATTTCCCTACACATTTCAAATTGACAGTTCAATGTTTTGACAAAAAATATTAACAGTCATCACAACTGTTCATTTTTCCCATTAATTAAAATTTAAGTCAGAATAATGATTATTTTTGGAAAGGAAGAAAAAATAATTGAAGGCGTTAATAGAGGAAGCTTCTGAGAGGCAAGTAATATTCTATTTCTTAACCCAGATTGTGGTTATCGTAATTTGTTGAACTATATGCCATAATATTTCTTCATTTATAAAAAGAAAGGTATCGATTTTTCTCTAAAAATGTGGTATATGAAAATATAGATTCTCATCATTTAATATGATCTGAAGTGTTTGTTTTAGAGAAAGTGAACACAAACTTTATTGTTGAGAAATTTCATGTTTAACATTTAAGGAAAAACTATTATCTGAAAGTTATTAATATATTTTAGTGATTTCTTCTGAACACCCAAAAGCATAGCACTACTTGTCAAACCCCAGAGAAGTCAGCCTTGTCAACTTCAGCTACTAAAATCACCTCATCTTTAAAGAGGATAACTAAGAAATCAGAGCAACATAATTAGGTCCTTTCACCTCAGAACACTATCTCTGCAAAGGCAAACATTCTAATATGGCTTGGCCAAGAAATCACCTGACACATTTTACTGTCATTTATTTTTCCTTTATTCAGAAAAATGCTATACCTTAACACAGAAATACTTAACCTTCAACATCACCTCCAAATACCAAGATACCTCTTTATCTAATCTGCAATAAAATCAGTGAACAGATACAAAAACAAACATTTATAAATAAAACATTTTTTAAATAATCCCTTGTAAAAAAATAAAAAATTTTCCTCCCTTAGTTTTTCTTAAATCTTTGGTACCTGCTACCACATCTAAGCTATCGAATTCCTAATGAATAAAAATAAAATAATTATTAATAGAAAAACATAAAGACTACATTGTCCTTAGTCTAACAATTTATCTTCCTGGGCACTTACTCAAGGTTTGAATTCTATACTGTATATTTAATAAACATTTTCTATTAACAAATTTTTAGCATATTTAAAAATTTGCATTTCATAAGTTTGAGCCAAAGATACTACTTCAAAGATCATTTTAATTTTTCAAAACACCACGGTAACATTCAAGAAATATTTCTACATCCAAAATTTAGAACCAAATAATGTTCATTAATTCAACTGCTGAAAAACAGCAAGAAATTTTTTTAGCAGTCTTCTCAGAGTCCTCAAAGAATGCAGTAAAGAACTATGTAACCAAGCACCTCCCTGGTGGCGCAACAGGTTAAGTCTCAGCCTATGAAGCTATCCACAGCCACTGCAGCAAGAGTTCAATTCCTGGCCAGGAAGCTTCCCACATGGTACAGCAGACCTCTCCTATCTCGCCCACTGCTCCCCTCAGCAGTGTACTTCAGTAGATCTGCCTGTTCTGCTCCCCACTGTGTCTCTGGTGAATCCTCTCACCACCCCACACCTCTGGCCTACACCTCAGTTCTTGGCTGCATAAATAAATAAATCTTAAAAAAAAAAAAAAAAGAACTACGGAACCAAGACGCAAAAGGAGAAGGAAGCCCAAAGAGAGTTTCACCTGTCTTTTAGGGCTGCTTTTCCCTTTATGCATCGGCCAATTTCAGAAGTTGCTGAGAGGATGGAATGCTGAGAAATAGTTTTAATGGCTTCATAGGATTAGAAATTAAAAACAGAGTCTAGATCTTGCCACGTTGAATAAGGGCTGGAACTCCTGGTGGCTGAATAAAAAGAGCGGCGTGAACGAAAAACACACTGGCCCAGCTTCACTGGACCCAAATTCCTACAGGTGGCCCTGCTTCGCTGACAGTCCTAACCTGCTGTCTGTCTCTGGCTTCCTGACCATTAATTAAAATTCTTCAAAATTATTTTAAATGTAAATTTTCAGTTTTAACAAGAAAAATCTATGAATTTAAAGTCACACAAGTAAAATACATTTAAGCTATTAAATACTGTATTCTTAGTACAGAAATATTTCCTGAAAAACTATATACATTAAAACAAAGTCACATATATATATATACAGCTATAGATGAGTACTAACACTGCAAATCATAAAATCTCTATAGATTACCATTGGTGTGCCCTCCACCAAAAAAAAAAAAAAAAAACCTAAAAGTTAAAGTCATTTGATCACACTGTTCAACAAATTTTTTACAAAAGTCATGTTACTGGAATAAAATTAGTCATTTCCTATCAATTTGTATGTGCTCAACAAGAATATGACAGTCAAATTCTAATTTTGGCTCTAGTTTTTTTGTAATCTGCAATAAATTGATGTTTACATCACAAAATACATGCCAACAGTAATAGGCCTACAGTTAATACCTGTAAAAAATCAAGTCATAACTTAGACAACATGGGTTTAATAGATATCTATAGGGCACTACATCCCTGAAAAACTGAATACACATTTTTCTCAAGTGCACACGGAACATACTCCAGGACTGATCACATATTAGGGCATAAAACAAACTTCAATAGATACACTAAGATCAAAATCATACCAACCTTCTTCGCTGATCATAAAGGAGGCAAACTAGAAATAAACCATAAAAAGAAAAAAAGGAACTCTCTTACCTCATGGAGATTGAAACCTACACAACTGGAAGACCACTGGATTAATAAAGAGATCAAAGAGAAATCAAAAAATATCTAGAAATGAATGACAATGAGGACACATCATTCCAGAATGTTTGGGACACAGCAAAAGCAGTAATAAGAGGAAAATACACAGCACTACAGGCTCACATCAAGAAACAAAAAAGCAGCCCAAAGAAACAATCTTATTTCCCATCTCAAATAACTAGAAAACGAACAACAAAAAAAACCCAAAAGCCAGTATAAAGAAGGAAATAATAAAAGTCAAAGCAGAAATAAATGAAATGGAAATCAAAAAAAACAATCCAGAAGATCAAAGAAAGCAAAAGCTAGTTCTTTGAAAAAATAAACAAAATAGACAAACCTCTAGCCAGGCCTACAAAGAAAAAATGGGAGAAAACACAAATAAATAGGATCATAAATGAAAGAGGAGAAATTAAAACGGATACAGCAGAAATCAAAAGAATAATTAGATTATTATGAACAGCTATATGGAAACATATTTAGAGGAAATGGACAAATTCCTAAAACTATACAATCATCCAAAACTAGATAAAGAAGATACAGAACACCTACACAGGCCAATCACAAGCAGCGAAACTGAATCAGTAATCAAAACCCTTCCCCAAAACAAAAGCCCAGGACCAGATGGTTTCATAAACAAATTCAACCAAATGTTTAAAAATGAACTAGTTCCTATCTTACACAAACTCTTTCAAAAATTTGAAAAGCAAGGAATACTACCAAACACGTTCTGTGAAGCCAACATTACACTAATACCAAAACCAAACAAAGACAACGCAAAAAAGAAAACTACAGACCAATCTCTCTAATGAATACTGATGCAAAAAAATTTAACAAAATCCTAGCCAAGGGGATCCAACAATGCATCCAAAAGATAATACACCACGATCAGGTGGGATTTATTCCAGGGACACAAGGATGGTTCAACATCTGAAAATCAATTAATGTAATCCAACACATCAACAAAAAGAAAAATAAAAACCATATGATCATATCAATAGATGCTGAGAAAGCATTTGACAAAATGCAAAAATCAGTAGCCTTTCTATATGCAAATACCCAGTCAGAAGAAGAAGAAATTAAGAGATCCATCCCTTTCAAAATTGAAACAAACAAAAAAAAAATAAAATACTGGGAATAAATCTAACAAAAGAGGTAAAGAACTTATACAAAGAAAACTATAAAACACTGTTGAAAGAAATAGAAGACACAAGAAAATAGAAAGACATCCCATGCTCATGGATTGGAAGGATTAACATTATCAAAATGGCCATCCTACCAAAAGCAATTTACAGATTCAATGCTATTCCAATAAAAATCTCAATGACATTCTTCAAAAAAATAGAACAAATACTGACGAAATTCATATGGAAGCGCAAAAAACCCCGGCATAGCTAAAGCCCTCCTGAATAAAAGGAAAGAAAACGGAGGGATTTCAAACTATACTACAGAGCCATAATAATTAAAACAGCATGGTACTGGAACAAAAACAGACACAGAGACCAATGGAACCGAATAGAAAACCCAGAAGTAAAGCCACACATCTATGGACAAATAATCTTTGACAAAGGAGCAAAGAAAATGCAGTGGAACAAGGACAGCCTATTCAATAAATGGTGCTGGAAAAACTGGACTGCTACCTGCAAAAAAAGAAGCTAGACTATTACCTCACACCATGCACAAAAGCCAACTCAAAATGGATAAAAGACCTGGATGTAAGACCAGAAACCATAAAATTTATAGAAGAAAATATAAGCAAAACTCTACATGACATACATCTCAACAAAATCTTTAAAGACACATCCCCAAAGAGAAGGAAGTGAAGGACAAAATAAACAGCTGGGATTACATAAAAATAAAAAGCTTCTGTACAGCAAAAGAGACATTAACCAAAACTAAGAGACACCCTACTAACTGTGAGAAGATCTTTGCACACAATACAGCCGATAAAAGTCTGGTAACAAAAATCTACAAGGAGCTCACACAACTCAACAAAAACAAAGTAATCAATCCATTCGAAAAATGGGCAGAAGAGTTAAAAAGACATTTCTCCAAAGAAGAGAAGCAAATGGCCAACAGGTACATGAAAAAATGTTCATCATCACTCATAATCAGGGAAATGCAGGTTAAAACCACGCTGAGATACCACCTCACACTAGTGAGAATGGCGCACATTAAAAATACAGGAAAAAGAAAAATATCGAATGGTCTCACTTATAACGGGAATGTAGAGGAACCAAATACAAGAGCGTCAACCAGCAAGAGCGGGGGGAGGATTGGGGCTCAAAACGGGGGAGAGGGGAGCACAGGGGACTGTGGTGACGGTTCACCACCACATTGGTGGTGGGAAACCTACAGGGAATATACAGTAATGTAAAAGACACAAATAAAAATAACAAAAATAAATAAATAAATAAATAAATAAATAAATAAATAAATAAATAAATAAAATAAGTTGTTGTTTCAAATTGTAAAAAAAAAAAAAATACAGGCAACAACAAATGCTGGAGAGGATGTGGCGAAAAAGGAACTCTTCTACACTGCTGGTGGGAATGTGAACTGGTCCAACCACTATGGAAAGCTGTATGGCGATTCCTCAAACTGCTAAAAATGGAGCTTCCATAAGACCCAGCAATACCACTCCTGGGAATGTACCCAAAGGACACAAAAACACTAATCCAAAAGGATAAATGCATCCGTATATTCACTGCAGCACTGTTTACAATAGCTAAAGTATGGAAACAACCCATATGCCCAAAAATAGATGACTGGATCAAGAAGATGTGGGATATATACACAATGGAATACTATTCAGCATTCAAAAATAATAAACACATGCAATTTGCAGCGACATGGATGGAACTAGAAGGACTCATGCTCGGCGAAGTAACCAGAAAGAAAGAGAAAAGTATCGAATGGTTTCACTTATAACAGGGATATAGGGGATCCAAATATGAGAGAGACACCTAGAGAGGGACAGAGAGGATAAGGCTCAAAATGGAGTAGAAAAGGGCACAAGGGACCATGGTGATGGGTGACAGGTGAATTGGTGGTGGGTTACCCAAGGGGAATAAAAAATGTAAAAGATATAAATAACAATTTTAAAAAATTTAAAAAAAAAAAGATCTGGGAACAACCCAAATGCCCCAAAACAGATGACTATATCAAAAAGATGTGGGTTATATACACAATGGAATACTACTCAGCTACTCAGCAATCAAAAAAGACAAACTCATGCCATCTGCAGCAATATGGATGCAGCTCGTGAAATCAGTCAGAAGGAAAAAGAAAAATATTGGGATGGTTTCACTTACAGGAGGAATACAGGGAACAAAATAAGGGATCAGGAAAAAAAATAACATAATAAAAAAAATTAGCAGGCAACTATAAATCAGAGACATTCTGCAAGGGAAGGGGAGGGAGAGGGAGAAGTACCCAAAGAGGGGAGGGAAGAGCACAAAGGATACAGTGATGGTGCACGGGTGAATTGGTGGTGGGAATTTTGACAGGGACTATACCTTTCGGTGAAAGCATACAAGTAGACACTGTGCAAAAGTGAAAAATGATGTAAAATATAAATAATATAAAATGGCTCATGGCAGGGAGATACTCCCCCCTCCCAAAAAAAAAAAAATACTGCCTCCCCTCAAGCTCCTGAGTAACAAGACATGGTTGACTGTGTCTCAAGATCCTCAGGTGGGAACATAAGATTAAGTTTTAAATCCTTCATCTTGAAGAAAAGGGAAAGAGTGCCAAAATCCCTTGTTTAAGTTCATGCCATAGCACTATAACCCCTCAGTACCCATATGAACAACCTTCTGGTAACTTTGTCACATTTCCTAAATAAAGTCTTTACACCAATAACATGGCCTGCATGGAAACACGTCCTACCCACTCAGAGGTGACTTTCAAACTCCCTGAGGGTCGTCTGTGCGTTATCTTAGTTTTGTAGCCACCTCTCTCTCTCTCCACAATACTAAACTTTGCCACTGATCCCCAGAGGGACAATTCACATTTTATTCCAACACTGCATTCTTACCACCGTGTCGTGTACCTCAGTTTTCTCATTCTTACAATCACCCCACTTCCACGTCCTGGATTCCTTCCATCTCCTACATTTTGGAACAATCCACAAACTGTCCTGGCCTCACTTACAGTCCTTCCACTATAATCTACAGTATTTGAGTCATTCTATGAATACCAACAACTTTCTTTCCCATCAATTCTGACACCTCATCTTCACCAGTCCAATGCCAGATTTAATTGCAAAATCTGTGATTTCTTCATTGACAAAGGCTGTCACCTGCCTACAGATTGGCCCTACTGCAGATTCATAGTCCATCATGCTCCACTGGATTCCACTACTAAATATTTTCACTTAGCATTGTGAAAATCAGTTCCATTCTAAGGGTTATTCTAAGACTGAAAAACAACTGAGGAAAAACTTACTGTTAAAAACCACCTCACTCTATCTATATCACCCTTGGAAAAGCATGACATGATCCTTGAATGCAAAATGAAACAAAGCCTAATATATTCTGAATTTCTCCAACAATATGTTTTGAATAAAGAGATAAAATGATCACTGTATAAGTGTAGAACCAAGGTGGGTAGGTAAGGACACAGCTGGAATGTAGGGAAAGCACATGCGGATGGTGTGTGCATGCACATCTAGCCAGATCATGGTTGCAAAAAACTACTTTCACTAAAGAGAAACTGTGCTCCTTTGAGAAATGTTGATTTTAGGGCTAGGGCAAAGAAATTAAAGAACCTGACGAATCTTGATGAGAAAATAAGGGAGGGATCAGAGAATGCAATGGATCAGCCAGAGAAAATAGTGATTCAGCAGTGGATTCTTAGCTGTGACACCAAAAGTATTAACAACAACAACAAAAAAAACAAATTGGATTCGATCAAAATTGAAAATTTGGTACAAAAGACATTATCAATAAAGTAAAGGAAAAAATACTGACTGTTGGACAGTATTTGTAAATCATATCTCTGGTAAGGGCTTAGTATCCAAAATAAAATTCAACATCAGGGCGTCCCTGGTGGTGCAAGGGGTTAAGTCTCAGTACTATGAAGCTATCCGCAGTCACTGCAGCACTAGTTAAATCCCTGGCCAGGGAGCTTCCCACATGGTGCAGCAGACCGCTCCTGCCTCGCCCGCTGCTCCCCTCAGCAGTGTAATTCAGTACATCCGCCTGTTCTGCTCCCCACTCTGTCTCTGGTGAATGCTCTCACCAACCCCTCTATATTTCTGTCCTACACCCCAGTTCTTGTATGCATAAATAAATCTTTTTAAAAAACAAATAAATAATAAAGCTCAACAACAAAAATTGACAACCTGCCATTCAATAATTTTAAAAAATGGGCAGGGGGAGTTGGGTAGGTTAGGGGAGCTAGGAGGTAAAAAATTTAAATAAATAAAAATGGGCAACCATATAAACAGACATTTCTCCAAAGAATATATACAAATGTCCAAGTACATGAAATGCTGCTCATCATCACTAATCAACAGGGAAATGCAAATCATAACCGCAGAGATACCGCTACACACCAGGATGGCAACACTAACAACAACATGAATATAGTCAGTGTTGGCAAGGATGGAAAATCGGCAACCCCACACATTGCTGGTGGGAATGTAAAATGGTACAGCCACTATGGAAAACAGCTGGGTGGGGCTGTGCCTCAAAAAGTTAAACATAGAATTACAATCAAAACAGAAACTCCTGGTACTCCCTGGTGGCATAATAACGGGTTGAGCGCAGCACTGTGGAACTGTCAGTAGCTGCGGCGCAAGTTCGATGCCCGGCCAGGGAGATTCCCACATGGTGCAGCAGACCTTTCCTGCCTCACCGGCTGCTCCCCTCAGCAGTGTATTTCAGTCGACCTGCCTGTTCTGCTCTGTCTCTGGTGAGCCCTCTCACCGCTCCCACACCTCTGGCCTGCACCACAGCCTGTATGCATTGATAAATAAATCTTTAAAAAATTTTTAAAATAAGTAGTTTGGGATGATGAAAAAAATTTGGAAATACTGGTGATAGTTGTACAACATTGCAAATGTAATTAATGTCAGTGAATTGTACACTTAAAAATGGTTAAAATGGTATCTTTTATATCACATATATTCTATCACAAAAATATATTAAAGTTCTTCCTCACAATAGAAGACCTGCATAATAAATAAAGGGAGAACAGCAGAATTGCACAATGACCCATACTAACAATTCAGGCAAGAAACATCAATGAATGCTGAAGTTAGCAGGTGAAGGTGGGGTGAGGATGGCATAATCTCATAGTTGCAAGTTCTTCCACACAAAACACTCATCAATTTCAGGAGAGAAGGGTGACAGCATAATAAAGAAACTCTACAGGCCCCCTCTTCAAGTGATAAAAGAGGACCAGTCAACAACATGAGCTAGCTAACAGGATACAACAAAACAAAATAAGAAAACAGAGCATCACTTCAGGGTCTGTCCCAGCAAAAATGCACAACCTATATCAAATAATAAAGAAACATTAGACAAATCTAAATCTACAAATGTATGCCCCGTGTTTATATTACCGAAAACATGAGCCATGAAAGTTAAGGAAAGACTGAGAGACTGTTAACAGATTAAAGAAACTGACAAAAATAGGGCTTATGAGCCCAAATTAGATCATTTTTGCTATAAAGCACATTATTGGAGACATTAATGGGGTCTCTGGTAAAGGGAAACAGTTCTTTGAATTCCTGCAACTTTTCTATAAATTCAAAAATTGCTTCAAAAAAATGTTTTAAATGTTCTAATATTTTCTTCCTATATACAAAGAATTACTGGGTCCACACCTCTGGAAAAAACAAAGACTAGAAAGGTTTTATTAACTACTCAGAAACATAGTCTCTTACCAATATACACAACTACTTGCTTTACTTGGTTTATAAGTGCAGTGATTTATTTTTCCCAAAACAACTATTTTCTATTCACGAAATATTTCAGGTAGGAGCTTATCTGAGAGCCAAGCTGACAGGGTAGAGCCACCAAAATGATGCTGGCTAGCAAACGCTTTACCTTTGTGGTAGCATAAAACCTGAGATGTTACTGAAGAGACCCAAAACCAAATACAGACAAGTGTGGAGGGAGCACTTTCTACTCCAATGCCTTGTTTAACTTTTATAAATATTGTGGTGTTTTTTGTTTTTTTTTTTTTTGCTACCTAAAATTCATACCAAAACATAAATTTCATGAGAAGGATTTTTTTATGCCCAGAAGCTAACGAATACCAGACATATACCAGACACATAATAAATACAAACCAAACGAATATGCCATATTGAATTTTATACCTTGAAAACAGAGCATAATCTTGCTTTAATTCCATGTTATGGTTAACAAAACTGATTGATGAATTTCAAACAGTAGAATAAGATTACAGGCAACAGCCTCTGATTACAGAGTAACTATAATATATTTTGCCAGAATTGGTGTAAAATTTTTATATAGCATAATCTATGGGATACAGTTAAAGTAGTGCTCAAAATTTCAATACTCTCCTTTTATTAATAAATAAGAAGAATAAACTAAATATCCAAATGAAATGTTACAATTTTTTTTTAATGGAAACAAAAGTGATACAGATTTTTAGAGGCAAGCTTGAAATTTGATATATATTTGACCCAGAAATTCCACTCTTGGCAATCTATTCTGTTGGCAATCAATGCTGTTTCATAAAGACATCATGCACTAGGGTTATCACAGCACTGTTTTACACTGAAAACAGAGACAACTACTAAATTAAGTGGCATAATCACCTCGTGAAATATTACTTGGCCCTTAAAAGATTAAACTCACATTTATATGGACAATCTACAACAAAGAAGGAACGAAAGTCTCTTCAAAAAAATGGTGCCGAAGGTCTCCCTGGTGGCGCAACAGGTTAAGTCTCAGCCTATGAAGCTATCCGCAGCCACTGCAGCACAAGTTCGATCCCCAACCAGGGAGCTTCCCACATGGTGCAGCAGATCTCTTCTGCCTTGCACACTGCTCCCTTCAGCAGTGTACTTCAGTAGATCTGCCTGTTCTGCTCCCCACTCTGTCTCTGGTGAATCCTCTCACCACCCCACACCTCTGGCCTGCACCCCAGTTCTTGTATGCATAAATAAATAAATCTTTAAAAAACAAATGGTGCTGAGAAAATTTGGACAGCCACATGCAGAAAAATGAAACCAGACCACTCTCACACCAAACACAAAAAGTAACTCAAAACAGATGGCAGCCTAGCATGCAAAACCAGGAGCCATTAAATACACAGAAGAAAACACAGGTGAAACCCTCCATAACAATGGATTCTGTGATGTCTTTGGGACTTCTATGCCAACAGCAAGGGAAACAAAACCAATAATAAACAAACAGTACTAATTAAACTAAAAAAAATGCTTCTGCACAGTGAAAGAAATTATCATTAAAATGAAAAGACACCCCACTGAGTGGGAGAAAATATTTGTACATCACACATCTGACAAGGGGCTAATTCCCAAGATCTAAAAAGAACTCCTACAACTCAACAAAAAGTAAACAAAGAACCCAGTCAAAAACTGGGCAGATGAGATAAACAGTCAAGTCTCCAAAGAAGAGATACAGACAACAGGCACATAAAAGTTTTAATATCATCAGAAAAATGCAAATCAAAACCACATGAAAATAGTACATTATTTATCAGGAAAATGCAAACCACAAAACCACTTCACACCTATGAGAATGGCTGTGTCAAAAAAAAAAAAAACAGAAACAATAAATGTTGGCAAGAGTGTAGAGGAAAAAGAAGCCTTGTACACTGATGGTGGGAATGCAGAGAACCCAGCCCATATGGAAAACAATAAGGAGACTCAAAATATTAAAAATAGATTACCATGTGATCTAGTTATTCTACAACTAGGTATCTACCTGAAGAATACAAAATCACTACTTTAAAGGGGTATGTGTACTCTTTATGTCCACTGCAGCACTATTTACAATGGACAAGTTGTGGAAACAACTGAAATGCCCATTGACAGCACAATTAGTAATATGTGGTATATACAGAATGGAATACTACTCAGCTATGTGTAAAAAAAAAAAAAATTTTTTTTGCCATTTGGGACAACATGGATAGAACTAAGGGGACTGTGCTAAGTGTCACTAGGAGAAAGAGAAATACCAGATGATTTTACTCACATCTCAGCTGTAGACTATAGAGAAACAAAGGGACTGACAAAACTACCCCAAAACAAACCCTAGAAATAACCACAGAATGGAGGCTAGGAGAGGGGGAAGATGGGGAGTGTGGGCAAAGTGGGGTGGGGCCAGGGGGTCCAATGGTTTATGGAAGGGGACCATGGCTGCTTTGGGGTGAGTATGGTGTGGTGACACACATCTGAGGAGTGTGAACAGATTCCCCTAAATCAAATACAGTGTGTAAAACCAATGTAACTGCAATTAAAAATAATGATAATTAAAAGTTGTATAATGCCAAGAAAAATGATTCAAATAAAGTTAAGCCAAATAACTTGGAGAAATTCTCCTAAGTCACTTATGAAGGTGCCCTGAGGATAGATTTCAACAGCAGACATCTCAGAGTATTGAGTATCAAGGTAGCTGCTATTTTCATCGTTGTACCTGTATTCAGGCTGTCGGCTGGCAGAATGATCATCTCTTGTCCACCTATAGCCGGATTCATCCTGTAACATAAAAAAGTTACTTAAATATTCATTGATATTACTTTGGTCAAGCAAGATGTATCTGATAGTGCTAATGGAAAGTAATCTCTACGACCAAATATGGGGGCAAAAACAACTCTAAATTCCTGAGTTTCAAAGGCATGAAAAAGGAAAGGTATATATTGTAGTAAATCATCCATTTCAACAACTAATTCAGCTGACTGATAACCTGTGGTACTGTTTACCTCTATTAAATTGCATTATTATTTCCTCCATAACCTAAAGAGCTTTACTTCAAACGACACATACACCAACACCCCAAGCGTTAAGGGCTGTTTGGCAAACAAAGGCTAAATTTAGATTTAACCAAGCACATATTTCTCAATCTTTCATTTTCTTCCTTTTCTCAAGTTCTCTCACTAATATTCAGATCCAAGCCCACTGAAGAATTTGCTATTTTCCCACTTTTCTTGTTCAAAGTTTTCTTTTCCCACCTTAGCTCCCATTAAAAACCACAATTGGAAAGAATATAAGAAACTGTCACTCAATGATAAGCTGTATCAGAGCAAGGCACTAAGTTTAAAATCAATCTAAAGAAAGCACATCTTGTACCCTAAAGTATACACATTTGAAAGGGTGGGCACAGTAATTCACACCCAACTCCTTTTAAATTACACATAGAACAATATAAAATCTCTACTGTTTATAACACTGGTCAACATTGAGATCGTTACTGACTTAAAAAGGCCCTAATCTGGAGTATCTTGGTGTGCTGAACATGAATATAACCCTGAAATTTTTTTATTACCTCTCATTTTGAAGATATCTCTCATTTTTTATGTTTCACCGTGTAAATTTATCCAGTAAGACTGCAACATCACCCTAAAGCAGCCTAGAATGATGTAATATTGCATCGCATTGCATAACACAATCATGCACACATCATCTAGAGTTGACTGCATCATTTTCTGATGCAATGCAATACTACTGCCAGGCAGCTGCTGAAGAAAGCTGATGTCAGCAGTGCACTACAGAAAGCCCTGGCGGAAAGGCTGAGCACTGAAAATATTTCAGACTTTGTGCAAGACAGTTTAAGCTACTGTTCCATAGAACTGTTATGATTTTATCCATCTATGCACAACACAAAACAGTAATGCCTCGAAAGTGCGTTAATAGTGTGGACAATTTCTGTTCTATTTGTGGGGAAGTGACATTTGCCAACCAGAAGAAAAGTATCACTTCTCAAGTGAAGAAGGCTTATCATCTTGACTTCGGATGCAAGGTTGGTGACCAAGACAAGCCTTGGGCACCGCATATATGCTGTGCTACATATACAACACAGCTTTCACAGTGGTGAAATGGCAAAAGACCATCAATGCCATTTGCAGTCCCCATGGTGTGGAGAGAGCCAAGCAACCACATAAAAGACTGTTCCTTCTGCTTGGTTCCTCTTCTTTCCGGTAGGATAATAAAGCCAAAGAAGTCGACAATAGTTGACCCAAACATTCCGTCTGCATTGAGACCAGTTCCACATGGTGAAGGACTTCCTATTCCAGAACCTCCAGCAAAATATTCTCTTGATTCATCTATGAGGACAAGGGTGAGCTAACCTGTTCTTCTCCTGTTCCATCAGCATGCAGTGATCCAGATTTTCACTGTTGTGCATCATCAACCCCACACAGACTAACACAGGAAGAACTCAATGACCTGGATCATGATTTGGACTTACCCAAGAACGAGGCAGAATTGCTAGGATCAAGACTCCAGCAATGGAATCTTCCAGAAGAAGATGTCACAATTACTTTCTATCCAAAGCGCCACCAGCAGTTGGAGCCTTTCTTCAGAAAGGAAAGTACTCTGGTATTCTGTCCCCATATTAAGGGCCTCATGAATGCCTTAGCAATCACTCATGACCCATGAGAATGGAGACTCTTTCTAGACTCTTCAAAACTGAGTCTTAAGGCTGTGCATTTGCACAATAGAAACCATCTTCCCCCTATTCTATTCCTGAACAGTTGTACAAAAGACAAGCGAAGAAATCTAAGAAGCAGTCTATGACTTGATTTTTTACAGGTATTAACCGTAGGCCAATTACTACTGGCATGCATTTCATGATGTAAACATCAATTTATTGCAGATTACAAAAAAAACTAGAGCCAAAATTAGAATTTGACTGCCATATTCGTGTTGAGCACATACAAATTGATAGGAAATGACTAATTTTATTTCAGTAACATGACTTGTAAAAATTTGTTGACCAGTGTAATCAGAAAGACCAACCCTGCCAGCTTCGTCTCCCTCATCAGTATCACGTGCTCTGCAAGCACATCACTTCCCTTCCAGACATTAAACATAAGTAAACCAAAAAAAAGGCTCAATAGCACTGGTAAAATATTGGATCAAGTAAGAACTCTGCTTCATATAATTAAACTTAAAAATGAGAATTTGTGTCATGAGAATCCTGACAAGGACTTGTCTGCAAAGAAGTCAATAAGAAAACTGTATAAAGTCTGAACAAACACAATGAGTAACAATAAATAAGAAACATGATTGCTGTTGAAACACTATTTTGCTATGAGGTTTTAGGAAAATTCATGTTAGTTAAGATTCAAAAATAAATTGATACAACAAATTCAAAATCCCTAGTCTACACTAAACTGCTGCAGGGTTTTTGTAAGAGTAACTGTTTATGCAAAGGTCAAATTGCTTCTCCCTGACTCTACCCGGAGAATGGCTCCAGTGGTGCAATGCAATGTTTCCAGAATAGAGAGAATGCATGTTTACTTTTCAACATTTAACCTCTCTTCTTAATGCAAGATACTTAAAACTGAAAATACAAATCAACTCTATGAAAAATAAAACTGTAACAACCCAAACGCTAAAAACCAACCCACAAAAGAAACAGTGACTAGTATTATTACCACTTAAGAAATGCCAAGGGTCTCTATGACCTAACAGTATAAGAATTAGACTCCTTTATATTTTCTATCCTCCATGAATCACCTTACCTCCATGTCTTCAAGTGTAAAATACGGAAATTATTTTAACGGTCAGTGGGAGGTCAAATTTTATTATAAACCAAGTCTGGATATGCACAGGCAATTACATTATAAATTAGGAATGAAAAAAGAAGAAAACGCAGGAAAATGGTCCAGCAGAAGAATGCTGTAAACATGCCAGTTAGGTCAAAGGACTTGCCGCAAAGAATAATTTCAATCAAGCTCAATGGCAAATTAGTGTAAGATTAAATACATACTTCTAGATTGTTAACGATGATCAAGAGAAATAAAAGTAATAGTAATAGCAACTCACATTTTTAAAACGCTTACTACAGAACGGGCACTATTTTGGGCACTTTCTAAACTAAGTTAATAAATAAACTTCATTAGTAACTACAAGAAAAGTAAGCGTGAGTCTCCACCTTAGCCCAAGCTCGCCCATAGCATTTCACGGTGATAAAAACCAAACTGTAAGTGGGCCCATCCAGTAAGAGATGGTTCCCACCTGCTCATCATTTATTGAATATCAAGGCAACAAGATTACCTTGATAAGGTTCTGCAAATCCTAGCCAATTGAGGGTATTAAAAAAGCAGGCTAGTCGGAATCCGTGTCATTTAGATGGAACTATCCAAAGAGCCTGCCCACTCTCTCTAACATACCAAGGTCCTTGACTACCAGTTTCTGTCTGACAGCTCCAGCTGGCAATTCAACAGAGCATCAAACAGGAAGTGTTTATTCAACTGCCTTCATGGCCAGTCACATAAATTTCAAAAATCACATGTTTAAACTTAAAAAAAGAACAATTAGTACATGGGGGAAATTTACATACTCCTCTGTGAGGTGGAACACTTCTTCGATCATGAGAAAAACTGCGGCCCTCGTCATAGTCTCGGTAATCAACATGACTGTAATATCTACTGTTGCTTCCTTCACCAGGTCTGTCTAGCAGTGGTGGTTTCTTTGGCACAATATTAACTACTCTATGGTAGCCATCCTAAAACAGACAAAAAGAAATATGTAAAAATCACTAACTTCTCTATTTGGCTTTGGAAAGGTTTTTTAAAAAGCACAGGAATTCTTATCCGTAATCAAATAAAGGTATAAACAAACAAAAATGCATTCATGAAATAACATAAATATAATTAATAGTAAGGTCTTCATATGGATTAAAGGAAATAAAATTGTTAAATGAAGTCAGATGTTTAAATTAACACACAGCAATGCAAAAAGCCAGTAAAAGAAGTCACAATATTATTATTTTACTAAAAAATAAACTACAGTAAGACTGTTACAGAAGCTCTAAGCCTTAGTTGCCTAGGGATTTTAAAATTAAAACCATTTAAGATAACACATCTTTAGTCTACTGTATTGGAAGTACATTATCCAAAAGAAATACAAGGTTTCACACATAAGCAACAGCAAACAGGAAGGTAATATTGAGCTACAAAGATCAGAGGGAAACATTTTGCTGTATCTCCAGCAGCACTGAAGAGCCTTGCCTTCACACAGGTTTGAAAGCAAAACCCAAAATAAAATTTTAGACTAATTTTCAAAATAATGTATTGTTAATGTATTACAGTTTTAGAAACAAAGTTCTTTTTTTGTGGGAGTTGAGAAACTGGGCAGAGGAAGAATACCTATCTTAGATTAGCTGAACAAAATGAACAAAAATGATTAACAGTAAAAGCTAGAAAGCAACAGAACACACATCTATAAATAATCTAGTCTTGAGCATTCATGCTATGTCTAACAACATCAGAGGAGATACATGTGAAAGAAAATGAAAAACTATCAAAGTATGAGACAGGATATAAATATGAGTTTTAACTGATTTGACAAAATAAAAGATAAAGCACAACATTCAGGGCTGGTTACTTTACCATCCTAAGCCTTAATTTCATTATCTGTAAATCGGTATTACTACCAATACCTACCTGATATTATTGTTGTAAGGAATAAATGACAAACAGAATGCAAAGCATTTAGCACAGTGCCTAGTATACATTACGTGCAAAAAATGTTTGCTTTTTGATTTCTGCTACTTTAAGTGAAATACTTATTTCCTCAAAGTATTTCCTTAAACTACTTCTTAACAGTAACTATAACTATCCAATTATTAAATTACTATGTTCTATTCAAATTTTCTAATCAACAGGAAATTTGTCAATGAGCTGGGAAAAATTAAATCAATACTTTCTATCTACTTAAGAACCAACCTGATATATTTATTCTCCTTCCCTTGGGGATTCCCTGAGGTAGTTTCCATCTTCAAGTACGTTAGGTATTAAACCACAAAGTGTATTCCATGCACGAATACCCCCAAAAAGTAGGTACATGATTTTATTGACTCTTCTAAAAACTCTCTTTCTCAGATATTAATTAAATCTAAACAAAGTTGCACTCTTAAAAAAAAACTAGTATTGAGCCAAAATCAGCAACATTTCAAACTATAAAACTCCATCCCACTATATCCTCAATTATCTATAGACATATTTGAGAGAGAGTGGGTGGGTAAGCATGCATGTCTTAACACTTGGATGAATAAAGAGCTTATTACTTTATAAAGCAAATTGTTCTTTTGTTCAACTGTCCCAACTATTAGAGAATTATTCAAGGACTGGAAATTGTATACGGTAAAACTTTCGAGGAAGTAAAACTCAAATCACATTTAGTTGCTATATTTAATGTGTTGTTTTTTTTTACCAAATATTAATAAAACAAAAAGCAAAGTCAGTCCAAAGTTGTAACCGGCAGAAGGAATAAAAACCTAAAGACAGTCTTTTGTATCTAACAACAAAGTTCAAATTGACATTTCCTTTATGTTTTCAGGAAGTATTCAAATACAGGTAATTACACTGTCTGTGCTTTGAGCCATCTAATCTTAAAGAAAACTTCTTAGCTATATAAAAAAATTAGGAAAGAAGATGCCTGTAGATTTCACGTCTTATCTAGCAATACCACCTGAGATTTCTTCCTTTCTTCCCATGAGGAGAGGCAGAGATCTCAAAATTTCTCTTTCAAAAGTTTGCATTCTCTAAAAAAGTTCAAACAGTATTCAGTATGGACTACATGCCAGTCCTGGGTGGAAATGCCATCACAGTTTGAAATTCTTTTTATTTTCTTTAAAGATTTATTTATTTATACATACAAGCTGGGGTACAGGCAAGAGGCGTGGGGCGGCGAGAGGGTTCATCAGAGACAGAGTGGGGAGCAGAACAGGCAGATCAGAAATACACTGCTGAGGGGAGCAGCAGGCGAGACAGGAGAGGTCGGCTGCACCATGTGGGATTCTCCCCAGCCGGGCGTTGAACTCTCATCGTGTGCTGCCGACAGCTCCACAGTGCAGTGCTCAACTGCTACACCACCAGGGAGGCCCCTCAGTTTGAAATTCTTGTACAGATCTTACACTGCGCTACCAACATGTAATTCTGCTCTCTACTAACACAAGCACACAAGGCTGCAGATACTGACATTTTGGAACCTTCACTTTGGACATATCTTAGGAAATAGTGACATCAGTACCTACAAACCCAAAATAAAAATTTTAACTAAGAAGGAATAACTTAAAAAGTTTTTAAGGCTTATTTTCAGTTCACTTAAAAATAAACTCAATGGAGCTGAAATATATTTTAAATGTTGAGTTTGGACATAAAAATCTCAATTTACCTAAGTGAAATTAATTTTTAATTTTTTTTCTTCATTGTGAGAAATATCTACAATCCCATTAATTTAGAAGTCCAGAGTAGCTCAACTAGTAAAACTGGAACACATTTATGCCATTTCAGTTTTCTCTTATTAGAGTTTTCCAAAAAAAGCATAAAATCAATTGGATTCATTCCTCTAAAGTTAGTACTAAGGATATAATAGCTCAGAACAATTAAAAGTTTATGCAAGTCATAAAAAATTTTAAGTCAAATTATTCATTTATTCTGAGAGAATGTGAAAAGCAAAAATTCACATAAAAACCTTAAAATTTTCTTGGAAAGTTATCTTTCTATGAAATGAGTCTTTTTTGTCATCATCATAGGTGTGAGAGAAGTCCTATGATAAGGCCCTCTGAGTTTCTGAAATAAGGGCTGTTCCCAGGATGCTGTGCTGATGAAAATCTGAACAGTTGAGGTAAACATTAAATTAGTTTTACAGTTCTGAAATGTGAAAGTGTGTGGTGGTGGCATCACAAATGAGCAACCACTTCTTAACTTGCTACAAATTTCAATTAATATAACTCCCTATTATACGAAATGTTTTCACTGTATTATTGAAATGAAAAATGAAAGCACCAAGTATGATGGTTTTGTTTAATTCAACATACAAATCTAAGTCAAATTTTCCAGATTAATATTTAGTCTCATTATTAACTGGGCATAAGGGTTACAAAATATTTCTGTAAAAACATTCATTCTCCAGTGTCATTAAAATACACTCTACATCCACTTTAACACAAAAACATTAAAAATAAAAATTTTAATACATAAATGCCCCCCCATCCTTTAAACATCCCTATGTTGCAGAGCTGCAAACTGAAATATCTGTATTTGAAATATGTTACCTTAGATTTACTTCAAAACAATCTGTGAGGTGAAAGCCATGGCAGCATAGACAAAGCCAGACAGACCAGGAAATGGTAACCACCATGGGGAGAATTTGTCCATGGGGAGTATATTATTTTGTCTCCTCTTACATAACTTAACTTTTACCCTTAAAAAAAAATCAGAAGCATGGGCCTCCCTGGTGGTGCAACAGGTTAAGTCTCACAGCATTATGAAGCTGTCACCAGCCACTGCAGCACAAGTTTGATGCCTGGCCGGGGAGCTTCCCACAGGGCCCAGCAGACCTCTCCTGCCTCGCCCGCTGCTCCCTTCAGCAGTAGATTTCAGTCAATCCGCCTAATCTGTTCCCCACTCTGACTCTGGTGAATACTCTTACCCTCCCCCACACTTCTGGCCTACGTCCCAGCTCTTGTATGCATAAATAAATAAATCTTTGAATTAAAAAAAAAAGTCAGAAGCAACTAAAACACACTAGCCTAACAGCAAAGCAAGCACAAAGGCACGTGTAAAAAGGCAACTCCTCCTTCTCTTACTATGACAATCACGCACGGTACACAAACAGCCTTGTGGTCACAGGCGCTGTGCTGGGCTTACTCACTGTTCTATTTATTCCTGGCACCTGCAACTTGACAGTACTAAGCGCCACACATAATGCAGTTTCTACTTTGCTATCTCTATTTTAAAATATTTTGGCACCGCATGCTTTTTACTAGAAAAGTATCATTAGAAACCACACCTAATGAAGATATACCATCGTACAAGTTGGTAGTTTTGCTTTCCTAAGTTTGAAGTGTCTGTCCTCACCCTGATCCCTCTTATTTTGTGACATGGCATTTAAAACTTATTGTCTTAACTTACTCACTGAATTTTCAATGAGATACTGGTATTTCTGAGTCATTTCAAAGGCTTTCAGGAATAATGACTCAACTATTTTATACTGTAACTGCCCAGAACGCTAGGGAATATTAAGTTCCAGAATGTGGCAAAAATTGATCAGATCTCTCTGGAAATAGTGACAACAAAGAGATAGGTAAATTCTTGTAATTCTGTCAAGTCAGTATAGAAAACACCTCTATAAAAAGGAACATGAAATGAAGACTCAGCAAACACTAAGACTTTACATTTCATGTATGTAAATTTCATTTAAAAAAACACAGGGGGGCCTCCCCGGTGGCGCAGCGGTTAAGCGCTGCGCTATGGAGCTGTCGGCAGCGGCGACGCGAGTTCGACGCCCGGCCAGGGAGAATCCCACATGGCGTGGCAGACCTCTCCTGCCTCGCCCGCTGCTCCCCTCAGCAGTGTATTTCTGATCTGCCTGTTCTCTGCTCCCCACTCTGTCTCTGGTAAACCCTCTCGC